>JAQFZQ010003204.1:0-11370 GCA_034696005.1 Glomeris marginata | reverse complement strand
GTCTATGAAATCCTCTCGGAAGTGCCGGCCGAAAAAGAAGCGCTCAAGGAGATCAATGATCGCCTGAAGGCGAATGACGAAACGTTGCTGAATACCGAACGGCGCCGTACGGCAATGGCCAACGGTGAGAGCGAAGAGATCAACGGTGGCGACGAGCCCGAGCCCAAGAAGCGGAAAAAGAAGAAGTCGGGCAAGAAGGCGGCAATTTCCGATGAGCCCAAGCTTCTGAGCGGTAAGAGCATCGTATCAATTATTGATGAAGCGCAAACCTTCATGAAGGAAACGGAACTCGATACCACGCATAAGGACGATGTGAAGCGATTCCTGAAGGTCCTCACTCTGGTGCTCACGGGCAAGCTCGACGGCGCGGCGTTGGTCAAGAAGCTTCGGCCCACCGCCTGAAGGCGGACTTGAAGACTCTAGGTCACCAATTGATCATGCTGAAGGATTCTGCGAATCAGCACTGAGGCCTAGATAAAGAGCAGAAACAAAAGAGCCCGACACCTGTAAAAGTGTCGGGCTCTTCGTTTGCAACGGCGCTCGGGTTCCGTTGCTGGTTAATTGCTAGTGTACTCGATTCCGGTAGCCGGTTGGGGCAGACTGTTGACAGTCACCTGATCGGCCACCGTGACATTCAGGCTGTTCTGGAACGAGTTGGTAATCACGGTGCTTGCATTTCCTTTTAGCATGGTGATTGTGGCGCTTAGGCCATCGAGAGCAGGAACGACCGAAACCACGGTCGGATCGAAGCCGGTCCACGATGGGATCGGCGACGGGGCGATTGCGCCAGTTTCGAGCGGTGAGGTACCGACGACAACAGGACGCAATGTGATGGTCTTGGGAACACCGACAGGGTACGTAAACGATGCGGGCATATTATTTGGGTTGTCCTTTCCACAACCTAAAGGTTGACTTGTTGAGTCTCGATCTTTAGATCGTGATCAGTCCGAAGGATACCACTATTAGGTATCGGAGTAACTGTATCAGTGGGCTAGTTGGGTTTGCTTTCACTCGGCTCCTTCTCTCCTTCGTTGTCTTCGTCTGACCAGTAGTTTTCAGCGTTGATGAAGTGCTCTGCGAACGTCTTCACGCTTTCGACAGTCACCTTGGCTTTCACAGCATCCCATATCGGGGCGAAGCTGATCACGGCCGCGGCGAGATCCTCATGCTTCACGCCTTTGATCTGATTGTAGATCTGCTTGCCGTACTCCTCGATAAAGTCGTCTGCGAAGTCTTCGCCGGCCTTGTCGCTCAACAGGGCGTCGATGATCATCTGACGGTATTGCCCAAGCAGGGGCGCAAACATCTGTACAAACATGCGGGCTTGATCTCCGTATGCAAGGTATCCCTCGCGGCTGATGATGCTTCCAGTCTGACCGCCTGAAGGCGGATTAGGTGAAGCGGGTTGAGGTTGGGGCGCTTGAGGCTGCGCATGTGCCTGTTGTGCTTGCTGCATCATCGCTGCTTGGGCTTGAGGATTAGTAATTGCTAAACCTCCCATTTGGCTCTGCATCATCTGAGCGATTGAAGGACCAATGAAGGGCATCATCATAGGCAGGAGTTCCTTGATCCACGCAAAGGAACTTTCCTCTTTCTCGGGTGCGGCGTGCCGTGGTCCAAGGATCGAGCCCATGCTTTGCTTCAGCTTGGTAACCGTCTCGATCTGGCTGAACATGTCCATACGCTCATTCTTGGACTTGATCAGTTCTAGCTGAAGGTCTTGCAGACGGTTGCGCAATTCTCTGATCTCTTCGTCACGCCTTTCAATGACTTCTTGAAGCCGGTTCTCCCTTCTTATGTACTCTTCCTTCATCGAGTCCATCTGGCGCATGGTGGCCTCTTGAAGGGTCTTCATGCGCTCGGTGAAATCCTTTGAATCGGAGTTGTCCACCGCTCGGCCTAGGTTCGTGGCTTCGATCATCTTGCTCATGGCTTCCATCATCGACGCCATATCGAAGCCCTGATTCTGCTTCTGCTGCATAAGCATCTCGAACATCTTGGCCATGATCGGCGACTCGGCCGGCACAGGTGTAGGCTCCAAAGCTCGCTGCGCAAGTTGGCCCATTACATTCGTAACCATCTCGTTCATGGTGCTGTCATCCTCGTTCTTTCTGTTCCCTTTCTTGGTTTGGAGTCCTCCACCGCGTTCATAGCCGATATCACCAGGAAGAAGTACGCCCAAGCTTCTCATGGTGGCAATCACGCTCTTGTTTGCCTTGCTTTCCATCAAAATGGCGTCAAAGCTCATCCGCGGCATGTAGCGCCAATCGAAAGCCTCCGCTTCCCAGTTACAGATACTTCGTCTGGCGAGCTTATCGTATATCTCGAAACGATACCTTCCACTGCCGAACGTTTCGAGGATTCCCTTGCGCCACTCAGGATACGCATTGCCTGACTCGTCGATGAACGGCCATGAGGTGTACTTGGCTATGTACTTCTCTTTCTGGCCGATCAATTCGGCATCCCACTCTGGAATGGTGCGATACACGTAGACGAAGTACCGCGGGTAGCGCATGGGCTCATTCTCGGCCGGCGCTTTGAAGTCCATGCTGATGGCTTTAGGCCCTTTGGGAAAGCTGAGCTTGTGCCACCAGTACGAGAAGCCTGCTTCCGCATTGGAGCCCATGAAGGTTGCTTTGCTTCCTGATGCTCCATCCGGTCTCGGTAGAGTGAACGCCCTCTCTAGATCCTGTTCCTCTTCCTCGATCCATTGCGGTTCCTTGCTTGCTCGGGTTGGCGGAAACGTTCGTTTCTTCTTTCCTGAACTTTCATCGTCTGCTATTTCTGTTCTCACTCTCGTTCTCTCCTTTCAGTGATTTGCGGGTTTTGTCGAACTCGCGCTAGAGCATACATTAACATTTCTGTGTCCACCTTACTACTTGTGCCGCGCCGCGCCGCGGTTGTATTGTTGCTTCTGTGAGCGGCGGTGTAATCCCGTTACTCTCCTTTCGAAACCGTCTGAAGACGGGCTCACTGCGTTACTTCACCTTTCCGGGTGAGTCCGTCTAAGGACGGTCGCTGATTAGGAACCGCAAGATTATCTGATAGATGCATGAATGATCTGAAGGCCAGCTACGCGACGTTGCCGCATGATGCGGATGGGCAGGTAGACGCTACTATTGCTCGAATGCGTGAGTACGTGATTGCTGATTCTTCGTTCCCTCAGATCGTCAATACTGCCAAGCGGCTCATGTCTCAATGCACCGACGTGCAGGATCTCCCGCAAATGATTTGGCAGGAAGCGAACGGCAGACTAGACTTTCAGATTGACCAGATCACCGCATCCGAAAAGATCGAGCAGCTTGGCCATAAGGATATTGATCCCGCGGATGTTGTAGAGGTTCTGGTACGGCCGGCAGACGTTGAACTTCTGACTCAAGATGGCAAGATCGTAGGCGACTGTGACGACTTCTCGATGTACGTTGCATGTCTCGCCTTAGCAATTGCAAAACTCGGCGCTCCCATAACCGATATCCGTTTCGTCACCATATCCGATAACGCTGATGGCGTGCTCGTTCATGTGTACGTGTCCATGCAGGTGCAAGGCCAGTATTGGGCAATCGACGCCTCGCACGGATCGCGAGCAGGTTGGGAAGCCGGTAATGCTACTCGGCGCGTGACCTTTCCAATCGAACATACTGGCTTCTCATCGCCCATGCTGATGATTGCAGCCGCGGTAGGGCTTGCGTTCCTCATGCCGAAAAAGTTTCTGAAGGTGCAACTATGACAGGAATTACAGGAGCCGCGTACAGCGGACTAGGCGTTATCCAAGGCGTCGAGGGTTTCGACGGCTTCAATGGTTGGGAAACGAACAACGATATCGTTGACGACTCGGGAAGCTCATGGACGGATGTTTTCCAGGGCGCTCTTGGAACTGGCCTCAACATCCTGCAAGGCAGGTTCGGCACTCCGCAAGGTCAGTACGTGCGGTATGGTCCGGACGGTCGCCCGCAAGTCGTGTACAACGCTCCTGCAGGTTCCACAACTCCAATCTTCAGCGCAACCGATCTTGGCGCATCCGCTAGCCTGAAGGCTGCAGGGATCAGTACTGGAACGTTGCTTCTCGTTGGCGGCGCGGTCCTGGCAGTCGTGCTCGTTATGAGCATGAACAGACGATAGACCGCCTGAAGGCGGAAGGAACCTTGGAAGACTTTCATAGAAGGATTTGATCACATGGCAAAGACTGTAGACATTCGGCGAGTTTTCGGTACATCGCATTGGCAATTATTCATCAGCGGAAAGCCGACATCAAAGGTCTTTGGCACAACCGTTGAGGCTCGCGATTACGTCAAGGCCAAGTACGGTTCACGGTTCACGCCCACCAAGAAAAGTCAATTGACAGGTGGAAGCCATGTCCACCTTGGCAAGAAGAATCCTTCCAAGCGCAAGAAGCGCAACACGGTCGCTCGTCGGCGCAACATCTCGCAGGGCTTCGTAGACGCTACCGGGTTCCATCCGATTCGCTCGGCCGCGGATTACGATCCTACCCGCACATCAGAGACCGCCTCAAGGCGGACTAAGAAAAAGGCAAAGAAGACCAAGAAGGCGAAGGCCAAGCGGAAGACTACCAGGACCGCTCGGAAGATGGTTCGTCGCGGATCGAAGCGGTCGAGCATGACTCGTTATCGAGCGACTCAGAATCCAAGAACCAATTCGGAAGGCCTCACTTTCACGGAATGGCTCTACGCGGCCGGCGTCTCTGATCCGAAGACGTATGCCAAAGCTGGCGTTGCACGTGGAGCGCTCGAACTCGCTTGGAAACGTGGTGAAGATCCTTCTGACTGGAAGCGCGAACTCATCCAGAAAAAGAAGCACAATCCAAAAGCGCCTAAATCAACTTGGTCCGTGCATCGGTTGACAGACGGTTACAAGCTCGGCACGGTTCAAGCTTCCACAAAACAAGGGGCGAAAGCTGCAGCAACCAAGAAATTCGGTTACGACAGTTTTGGGTACAGCGTCGTAAAAGCCAATCCCGCCTCAAGGCGGAAGAAGAAAACGAATCCTTCAGGTCCTCGCCCAGTTCTATTGATGACCTCAATGAACGGTGAGCGTGACGTGGAACTCGATGGAAAGCTGATCGGTTCTGTTCATATCAACAGAAATGGCAGCTGGTCCGCGCGTGATCGTCAAGGGCGTAATCATGGCGACCATTACACATCGGCAATGAATGCGGCGAAGCAATTGGCCTTAGGTCTTGGCCTTGGCAAAAAGAATCCTGCGTATCGGCGTAGCGGTTCGGGCTCGTTCCGTGTGATCACCAGGACAAAGGGCATCCGCGGCGCGGGAACTGCGCACTACTTCAAGACTGAGAAGGACGCGCGATCCTTCGCCAAGGAATCGGGCGGCATCTACGCCGGCAAGAAGAAGTAAACGTTTATGCATTCGCTCGACTACTACCGCAATTCTGGCCTCGGGTTATCTACATCGTTCCCGGATGGCGGCGCGTCCAATGGCATCATTGACTCGTTTGCGGGCGGTGGTGGTTTGTTGTCGGGTGCTGCTACTCTTGGGATCTCAACTGGCCTTCAGTTGATTGGCACTGGTATTAACGCGTGGATCACATCAGCGCGGCTCCGCGGGCAACAGAAGATAGGCGCAACGAACATTGCAAACCTCGTTGAGCGCAAACTGCAGGAGATCAAGGCGGGCTATGAAGGTTCTTCGAAAACTCTGGCCGATTGGCAGTATGCTACGCAATTGCAAAACCAGATGTACGACTTTCTACAGGGTCCTGAAGGCTGCGGTAACTCGCAGATGGGCTCCGCTGGTCAACGGTGCATCGAAGAGCGCATTGGAACCGGCGCCAAATATCCCTGGCAAACTTGGTACTCCCTTGGCCCTGCTCCTGAAGGAGCGAACACGGCCGCGGCGTCTTTGGGCTTTCCTGATGTTTCGGGTGGTTCCGTGGCTTCCGCGGGGCTTTCCTTGACGAGTCCGTTGGTTCTACTTCTAATTGCTGGCGGCTTGATCGTGCTGGCGATGACGGTTGGAGGAGATTAATTTTGTGAGCTTCACGGGCAATTCATTCACGGATAAACAAGCGACTTCGAGCGCTTATACCGCTTCAACCTCTGCGCCTGAAGCTTCGCAAGCTCCGTCTGCAACACCTGCCGCCAACGCCAGTACTCAAGCCCCTACGGCCGCTCCTGGCCTTGATCTGGTCGATGGAATCGCCGGCATTTTGTTCGCTCCTGGCCGTGCGGTTATGAGTATTGTCGGCGCTCCATCGACAAAGGATCTTCCTATGATCATCGGCATCTCGGCCGTGTTCTGGTGGGCGGCGTACAAATGGGTTTGGCCGATGATCACAGAAAGCTTTGAAGAACCTAAAGGTTCAAGCACTCCTAAAAAGAAACGCCATTCTCAAGTAGAGGATGAGGATTAGTCGCATGGAAAAGTACGTTTGTAAAAAGTGTGGTCAGCCTCTCGCTTATCAGCGCGGTAAGGATGTCTGTTTGGTTCATGGCCCTCAGGATTGGAATCGAGGTTCAAAGTGATCGCTCCTTACTCTGGTCTAGGTTCAATTCCTTGCGGCTTTGGCGATGTGCTATCGGATGCGCAAACGGCGCTCACGAAGGCAGGCTACCAGGGCGTTACGTGTCGCACTGAGCGGGTGTCTTTGCCGATGACCGATCCGGCTACCGGCAAGAATTACTACGATCAAAACGTTTGCTCGGCTCCCGGCTATGAAGGCGCATTCATGGCTGATGTTGTAGCGAGAGGCGGAGTTGATCTGGCCGCGGAACGGGCTTTTGATGCGAGTCAGCATGGAACATACAACCCGTTCGATCCGACTCGGGATTATATTACCGATTTCGCTTCAGGCCCGAATACTCAAGTCCTGGCCACTACTCAGAAAGCGCCAGTAACCGCGCCAATCACGGTTCCGAAGGTTTCGACGCCTCCGCCATCGAGCGGAACGCATTTGCTCACGTCGGTGTCTCAAGGTACGGGAAATTCGCCAGCGCCGCCAAGTTCGCAAGGTACGCCTGCGACGACTGGCACGCAAACGCCTCTACCTTCGAATTCGCCGCTTACTGCATCGCTTCTGCCGGCTCTTCCGCAAGGATTGAATTGGGAGTATATTCTCTTGGGCGTTGGCGGGCTTGCTGTTTTGTACTTCGTGTTCGGAAAGAAGGGATAACCCATCATGGATAAAGACTCTTGCATTGCGCTCATTCAGCACCAGACAACGGGCGATCTCGATCAAATGCTCTCATGCGCGCAAATGGGTTACTCCGGTAACGCTGCTTGGCCGCGCCCTTCGATCTCGACGACTACCGCGGCTCCTCCAACGCCTTCGGGTTTGCTGCCCTTGCCAAACCCGATTGTGAGACCGCCGAATAACAACATCGTCATGTCCGATATCGTTCCTCCGGTTCCTGAAATCGTGCCGCCTCCACCTGTAGCAGAGTGCCACGATTTCAATGATTGGATCAAACACAATCCCATGCTCGCTATTGGAATTGTGATTCTCGTTTGGGCGGTGAAATCGTGAGTAGCTCTTCATCTTCTTCGCTTCTGATGTTCGCAGGCCTCGGCGTAGCAGCGTACGTGCTGTATGAAATGTTCATCAAGCCTACAGGCAGTACAGCGCCTACACCTGTATCGCCTGCGCCTGTAGGAAGTCAGCCGACACCGACAACCGGGCTTCCAACTGGTGGAGGAACGCAAACGACCGCGGACCAATGGACGGATTCGTACGGCGCAACTTGCGCAATGTCAAGTCGCATGACTGCGAACGGCTTGACGTATTGTCCTGCATCGGCTTCGAAGATTCCACAGAATCAACCGCCGATTATTCCACCTGTGACCCATGCGCCACCGCCGTCTCATCCAACAGAAACAAGCGCAGCGTTGGCAACCCATATGCTCGCGCTGAACAACGGAAATCCCAAAGCTACGCTTGACGAATGGAACTTTTACGAAGCCGCGATTAACGGTGATGTTCCTCCCGCGCCTGAAGATTTTCTGCCGGAAGGTTCTGATCGTAACGCGCAGTACTCGTTATCTCAATATCTGTCAATGCGCGGGCTCCGTGGTCTATCGGGCTTTGGTTGGGATGGCTTTGCGTCGATGCCGTCAGATCGAATCATTGCGCCTTTCTCAGGTCTCGGCGTTTGGTCGAAGAGGATTCAGTAATGGAACCAAATCCCATGACATCGTTGTGTCTCGGCACAAGCCGTATGACCTGCTGTTCGGCAAACAATGCGCAGCCTCAAACCTGCACCACCTTTGCTGATGTGTGGTGGTTTTGGGCGCTGATCGCTGTTGCAATTGTGGTTCCGAAGAAAGGAACAAAGTGATTCAGCCAATCTCAGGACTCGGAGCATTGAACAGTCAGCCAACCCTGATACTGTCACAATCGCGGGGCTTTATGTACTTAGCCATGCTTCTCGCCGCGGGTGGCGCGATTGGCTACTTTGCTACTGATTCGTTCACAGGCGCTTTTATTGGTGCGGCGGTTCTCACGGGCGGCTTCATGTACATGGGTGCGAGGGTTTTAGGATGATCGCGCCGTATTCAGGACTCGGCTTCGTTCAAGGCTCGCCGCCAGTCTCGAACCCTTGTGGAGCCGGCTACGACTGGAACCCTGATGACGAATCGTGCACGCCAACCTATGACCGTGTGAACACGGTTCAGAGCGTGTACGATTACTTGAATCCTGGCGGCGGGTGGATCGGTGGAAGTACGGCCGGAACAAGTTCCGGAACTGGAACGAATTTCAACTGGACTCTCGGCACTGGATCAAAAGGCCCAAGCTCTTTGCTTTCGTCGCCTTGGGTTATTGGTGGCATTGTTCTTCTTGGGGTTGCGCTTTTGGCTTCACGTAGGTAAACGTTTTCATGTTTCAAGAATTGCTCACTGTCGCTATCAAGAACTACTGCGAATCGCAGGGTCTTCCCGTTCCTGGCAGAGAGTACACGCTTGCCGACACTGAGGCTAATGGGCGCGTTGACGTGGCAGTATCCCACCGCCTGAAGGCGGAAGCGAGTAAGAATCCGATCACCGCGGCGATCTTCGACGTGGCGCGGCCGTACGTCGATGGGATTTTGGTTCAACAGTTGGGACCGGCGCGGATTGGAAAGCTTGTTGGCGACAAGCCACGTAAACGTGGAACGGCGAAGAGGAAGAAGACGCCAAAGCTTCTGCAGGCGGGAGGTTCAAAGTGATTCAGCCTGTTTCAGGATTGGGGCATACTCCGCAAGGCATGGGCGATCTTTGGCAGGCGTTCAAGGATTTCTGGAATCCGGATGTCTCTACTACGGATTGGGTTAAGGGCAACGTGTATCAGAGCCCAACGCCGGATTATTCGCCGGCTGAAGCTCCCGGCCCGGTGGTTCCTACGGGCGCTCTTGATCCTTCGACTGGCTATCATCCGTACGCATCCGATTACACATGGTGCAGTCCTACGGACACGGAATGTCTCAACTCGATAACGAATCGGCAAGATACCAATTTGTGGGACACGCTTCGAAACTCGATCAATTACAGGAGCGCTCAAAACGCATCGATCTCGAATGCGGAGAAGGCCAAGCCGATTGATTGGACGCCGTGGTTAATCGTTGGTGGGCTTGGGGCGTTCCTTCTGTTCACCAAGCACCGATAGGGTTTTTTGTAATTACGAAAGGCTTTCATATGTGGCAGGATTTCAGATTCTCAGTTCCAGGCAACCCGATCATCGACGCTTACGATCAATGCGGCGGGCTCGGTAGCGTTGGCGTTCACATTGAAGGCGGACTTGGCGCCTGTTGCTCTTCATGTGCGACAGGCAAGCCATGTTGCGGTGGATCTCATGGCCTCGGCGATCTCTCAGAATCTTTCGGCTCGATCATGGACACGTTGAATCAGCCTTCGCCGATCCTCGGGTTGCCTTGGCTCTATGTGGGCGTTGGTGTGATCGCTCTTTACTTCCTGTTCGGTACGCGCGTCGAAGGCAGCGAGTACAAGTACCAGCGCATGAAAGCGCGGCGCGACTACCAGGAAAAGCTGAAGAGCTTGAAGGATGAGTATCCAACCCGCGGCCGTCACGCAGGGCAGCACATCGCAGGTGGGTACAGGGCCTTGAAAGCGCTCTAAACGCCCTAAAGAGCGAAGGGAAATTTATGGCCAAGGGAATCTATTACGGCTTGATAGTCCGAAAGGTTGGGCAAGGCGATCCAATGCCTCTGTATCGACTTGAGGACATCTGGCTGAATCATGATGTTCCTGAAGAGTATTCCAAAGTCGGCGCGGTGAGTTCGGCGCGAATGATCGCCAATGCCGCTGGCGCTCCTGTTCGGTTGTATTGGTCAAGTCTGTTTGATGGAAAGTTGAGCGCTGTACAAACAGTGAAACCCTCAAAAAAGAATCCGGCAACGCCTCAACGGGATTACGGGCTTTCAAAGAGCATTCCGAATCCGTTTGAGGTTCGCGGCTTCATCGAGAAGGACGAAGACGGCTTTCCTGTCGCGCGAACGATGAAGATGAGTTCCACTGGTCGGTACTTGAAGGTTCGTAAGCCTGTAGTGGAACAAGTTCATGAGCATGTGTTTCGCGTTGAGGTTCCGCGGCTCAAGCCTGCGAAGGGCAAGGTTTATAAGTTCACACATTCGGGCTTCCGCACGCTTGGTTACACGTTCAGCATAACGGCTGCAAAGAATGCCGCGGAAGACTTCGAGCATGACGTACTGAAGAAGCTTGATCGGAAGTATGGGCAGGATCTGTACGGTACGAATTACGATCCTAGGATTGCAAAGCTTCGGTACTCGAAGAGCGAGCTTGCCAACTTCAAACGGTTGGCGACAGAGAAGGCCTATAGGCTGGCTCGATGATTTCAGTGCCGGCAAGAGTTCGAGAAAACGCCTCTCTTGGACTTGCGCTTAGAAAGCAGTACGGAAGAGGCGGGACAGAGATAGGAGAAAGAACGGCAAAGGCCCTTGCATCTGGAAAGATTTCGCAAAAGCTAAAGAAGCACATCAGCGAGTACTTTCCAAGGCATCAAGGCGACCGCCTAAAGGCGGATGGATCGGATGGTAAGGCCCCAAGTAATGGGTATATAGCTTGGATGCTTTGGGGCGGCAATGCAGGAAGAGATTGGACTATGGTTCAGAAAAAGCACAACTCGCCTCTCATTACATTCCCTTCGAAGGGAATGGCGCAGGCGTTCGCAAGCGCGGCGAAAAGTGCAGGCCATACGAGCGTTATGGTTACTGCCTATAGGCAGAAGCCCGCGGTCTTACTTGGCAACATGAGCCACGAAGAAGCCGAGCGCCTGAAGGCGCAACTGCAGGGAATGCGCAAGAATCCCAAAGAGGCAATCGTTTATGAGGACGCTCCCTATTGGGTTCAGTTGATCAAGTTTGGAAAGAATCAGACACCGACTTACGA
>JAQFZQ010003203.1:0-11372 GCA_034696005.1 Glomeris marginata | reverse complement strand
AAGTGAAAAACACCCCCAAACGTTCAAAACACTCCCAAAAGTTAAAAACACTCCCAAACGTTCAAAACACTCCCAAACGTTTAAAAACACACCCAAAAGTCTAAAACACTTCTCAACATCCATAATTCAATGTAAAACTAATACACGTACACTCCCAAATGTCAAAAATACGTAAACCCTAACTTCAAAAACACGTACACCCCAACATATAAAAATACTCCCAGGTCAAAAACATGTACACCCTACATTAAAAAAAAACACTCCGAAAATTCAAAGATTCAGCATAGAAACGGAAACACAAAACTACTAAAATTGAAAATACACTTTAATTTATAAAAACGACCGCTATTCTTTAAAAATATTGTCTATATTCATTGAATGAAAGTACCACAGTTAAATATTAGTGAAGGACTCACCCATACGCGAGTTCCAAAATTTGATGTCGGTTCGTATTTTCGACATGTTGAATTCAATCTAAGCAGTAAAGTACTAGTTTCTTAATCTTGTTACTGTCCAATGGAAAGGCCACTAATCCAGCAACTAATGACGAGGCCAGCCAAGCTACTTTACCTTTGCCCAGTGGCCCATTGGTGCGTAGAACACAAGGCCAGGGTACGGGGCAAAGGGAGGAGGAGCTTGGCGAAGGACTCAACAGAAGTGTGTGAGGCTCATTTCAAAAGTTAGGATCACTTGATTATAAACAAACTATTATTAGAAAGTGTCCATAAAAGAATAGTGCACTTTCAAGCATGGGAAAACTTATTACAAAGTGTCCATAAATTAATGGTGCTCGTTGACGCATAGAAAAATAGAATGCGTTCATAAATGAATGGTGCACCATCACGCATATAACAACTATTATAAAGTATTCATAAATGAATGGTGCACCTTCAAGAATATAAAAAGTTATTACAAAGTGTCTAGAAATGAATGGTGCACCTTCACGCATAATAAAGATTATTAGTACAAAGTATTCATAAATGAATGGTGCACTTTCACGCATGCAAAAAAATTTCGCAAAGTGTCTATAAATGAATGGTGCACTTTCACGAATGCAAAAAAGTTATCGGAATGTTTCTATAAATGAATGGTGCACTTTCACGCAGGCAAAAAACTATTATAAAGTGTTCATGAATGAATGGTGCACCTTCACGCATATAAAACTATTACCAAGTGTCTATACTTAAGTGAATGGTGGTGCACTTTCATGCATAAAGCATTATTACGAAGTGTTCATAAATGAATGGTTAAGTTTCACGCGTAGAAAAAAACGAATAGAAAGTGTTCATAAATGAATGGTGCACTTTCATGTATGCAAACTTACAATGTTCATGAACGAATGGTTCACTTTCAAGCATGCAAAAAACTATTATAAAGTGTCCATAAATGAATGGTTCACTCTCACGCTTATAGTGCGTACAAAAATTGAATTATTACAGAGCCCATAAATGAATGGTGCACTTTCTAGATTCCAAAAACTTATTTCAAAAGTGTGCATAAAAATGAGTAGCGCACTTTCACACATACAAAACGTTATAGCGAAGTGTTCATAAATGAATGGTGCATCTTCACGCATACCAAAAATTATCAGTGAAGTGTTCATAAATGAATGGTGCATCTTCAAGCATACCAAAAATTATTAGTGAAGTGTTCATAAATGAATGGTGCATCTTCACGCATACTAAAAATTATTAGTGAAGTGTTCATAAATGAATGGTGCATCTTCAAGCATACCAAAAATTATTAGTGAAGTGTTCATAAATGAATGGTGCACCTTCACGCATACCAAAAATTATTAGTGAAGTGTTCATAAATGAATGGTGCACCTTCCTGCCTTCAAACAGGCAACACCAGGCACTTAACCCAACATACCCTAGCCAAGTTAGTTCTTAAAAATCCTCAACTGTACCATCTTCCACCATCTCGAGTTGTCGCGCGCAAAGGCGCCACGACAATTTATTCGGTCCTAGAAATGTCACTCTAACCAATTTTGGAAATCTGTGCTTCAACAGCAGTTTGAAATTACAAGGTTGTGTCAAAGAAATAGGTATAATTGCAAAAAGGGTTACATGCCTAGGGCAGGACTGGAATTCGGAGTTGAAGCGAAAGAAAATTACTGTCGACAAGTGGTGTTGCCATCACTCTTTGTTTACCGAGATCATGAAACGAGTGTAGAAAGGGGTTGGTGAAGCAAAAAGTTGTTCCATTTCAAAAACTAGTATGTAATTAACTCACCATTAACTTGAAAAATAAATGATATACACCTGCAACTAGCAGAGCAGGTTTACAGCGAAAAGCCTGTTCCTGCTATAAATAGTGTGGTTATTCAGTAACTTATCCTTCTACCTATATTTAACTACTTGGAAAAAACTTTGGAGCAACTATTCTTTTTTAGAACTTTCCTAATTTTAGAACAAGTTAATTTACGAGTCACACCGACCGTAAAAACAGTCATAGCTTTCGTGGCACCTTTCGTATCAACTTGTTGATATGGCACCTGGTATTCATTTATTTTTTCTGATTACAGCTGATATATTTTACTGCATTCACTTTGAAAGGCCTTACCAAATTTTATGGGTTTTGAACATTTTTACTGTCGACAATAATTGCCTTTAAATCTTCCTGCTATTCCAGTATCCAAAATAAGATGCAAGGTTCAAAGATTCGCATGGCAACAGTTTTTTGTTGAAAATAAGGAAAGTATATGACATTGAAAGGAACTGGCAATATTAACCGCGTACAAGACGCGTGGACGTACAAGTTGCGATGCCATTTTCGCAAAAAATATTTAAATCTATTTAAATATCCCATAATCAATGACAAAAACACAGAAGACAAGCTTTTCTTATATTACTAAACTTTTAACCATTAATTTGCATTTTTTAAGGGGTGTTCATAAAAGAATGGTGCGGCACGCATTGACGTGCAAGACGCATGCCATTTTTAAAGTAACATAATAATGGAGTTTATCCTTTAAAAATACCTTCAACTAATATTTCTAATCAAAGTTACTACTAAATTTTTAAACTAAAATTTAAAATTCATAATACGGAGGTGTTCATAAAAGAATGGTGCATTTTTGCACGGTAATTGTAAAATAAATTTTGCACATAGTACTTAGCAAATTTTTCAACTTACTTATCAAGTTATTAAGAATTTTGGAAAATATTGTGCATTATAATAGCAGTGCAGCATATTTTGTGAAGTTACATTATATTAAAATTTACTATATGGAGTGTTCATAAAAGAATGGTGCACCTTCGCGCGGTCACCGTTAAGTAAGTTTTGCAGGTAGTACTTTGCAAATTTTTTAACTTACTTACCAACTTATAAAGATTTTGGGGAAATATAGTGCATTATTTTAACAGTGTAGTATATTTTATGAAACTACTTTATTTTAAAATTTGATACGGGGTGTTCATAAAAGAATGGTGCATCTTCATGCAGTCACCGTAAAATAAATTTTGCACGTAGTACTTCGTAAATTTTCCAACTGACTTGTCAACTTATATAGATTTTGTAAAAAAACAAACAGTGTATTCTCAGCAGTGTAGCATATTTAACTAAATTTGAATCCAAAATTTTATTGCTGAATACGTCTTTCGCATACAGCATTTTGAAATTTCACAAAATGATCTGCCGCGATTTAACTGACAACTTGTGCACATTAAAGGGAATCATTTGCCATTTCACCTTCATGTACAACAGCTGATAGTATGAAATTCAATAAATTTAACAGAATAAATTGTAAATCTTCTAAAATTAATGCTCAACGCTAACTTTAATATATATAACCGTGCGGTACTTTTCATTTTCATTCATGGGCAAATTTATCACAGTGCTCTTTAAAGGTGTACATACCTCTTAAATGTCATAGTAATATTGTTTGAGCAATATTTGCAAATGGGATTGTACGTACCCATTGAAAAATAAAGTACGCGGTTCACGCGATCGTGTAGAAAAATCTTATTTGGTCTTTTTAAGGATCAGTTAATTTGGCACTTCCCTGTATAAATTGGGGATTTGTAATTAGTTATAATACCTGTATATGGTTACCGATATATGAAGGTTATTCAAAATTAAATGTCTATTGGTCCTTGGTGTTGCATAGGCACGCATATCCATGATCTCGGAATGCAGAGGTCCAACATGGTGTCCTGGAAAAGAATGAAAAAGCAGAGGCAAAGTTTGGCTGGAACAAGGAAAAATGCTTATTTATACATGCACAATTATGCATATAAAAAGATAATTATGCAAAAAGATATTTCACGTATAAAATCTCACGCAAAGAATTTTATTAAGAAAATATTATGCACAATTGTGGACAAAATAGAACAAATTGTAATGAAGCATTTTAAAAACCATATTATGCACTAAATGATTTAAGTTTGTGCATAATTGTTTTTACGAGAAAATGTTTTTAACAGAAAATTCACCGAAACAAATTTTACGTAGAAAGTATTATTACGTATAATTGTGCACAAAAAAGAACATAATTTTGTGCACAAAATGTGCAGAATAATTAGTGTACAAGGAAGGGACTTTGTTTTGTGCATAAACCATTACACAAATTTAGTAAAATAATATGCACAATTATGTGCAATTTCAATTATGCACAAAACATGTCATGCACAAAGTTTTATGCAGCAAATTATGCACAATTGTCATTAAATTGTACTCAACTTTATGCAACTATTTTATACACAAAAATGATTGAATTTTGTGCAAAAAGTATTATGCATATTATGCACAATTCTGCACAAAAATATTTTTTTGCAGAAATTAAGCACAAATTATTCTGCACAATTGTGTACAATGACTCAGTTTTATGCATTAAATAAGTACACAATTTTAAGAAGTAAATACAGTAATATGCAATAATATGCACTAAAATATATTTCATGCAAAAACATGTTCTGCAAACTTTTATGCAGAAATTATGAACAATTGTGAAGAAAACGTATTTAATTTCATGCATGCAAAAATGATTTCATTTTGTGCAAATACTTTTCACAAAATTAAGCAGTAAACACCTTATATGCAGAAATGTGCAAACACTCAATTTTGTGCATAAACCTTCCATGCAAAATTTATGTACAATTCTGCACAAAAGGCCCCAAAATGTTTAAAACATCAGCATAACATGTTACACACTATTTTTATTAGCAAATATTTGCAATTGTTCACAAGACATTTTATGCACAAACATTTCCTGCAGAATTTTATGCACAATTATTATGCATAATTATTATGCATAATTCTGCACACAAAGGATTCAAAATATGAAAAAGTTCAACACTAAAAATAACATTTTATTCAGAAAATGTGTTATTGTGCATTAAATGTTTGTGCATAAAAATTAATGCATATTATGCACAATTCTGCACAAAAACGATTCCAAATGTGCAAAAGTTCAACACAAAATGTAAAACATTTTAATTAGAAAATATTTGCAATTTTTCACGAAAGACTACATTTTATGCAAAATCATTTCATACAAAATTTTATGCACAATTATTATGCACAATTGTGTACAAAAATGACTCAAAATGTGCAAAATATAACCATATTTAATTAATTTAAGAAAATATATAAGCAATTTTTGGCGCGCGACTCAACTTCGTGCAAAACTTTTGTGCGTAATTTTATTTTACGCAGTAAATATTTGGCAATTACTTACTGAGTTATTTTGGCAGTTCCTCCTTGCATACCACTCCATACTGTAAAGGCTCAACAATAGTCCTGTTCCCATAAATAATCCTAACCACATGAGTATGTTCCACCATTGCGACCGGCCTTTTTCTTTGATGAACGCAAAGAGCACTTGAAAATATGAAAAATATTTTATATAACCAGTAATAATTCACAATATAAATGACACTATATACAGAATTAAACTTACTTCCTATTCCACCAAACATCACAAAAAGAATCGGGTAGAAGAAGCGAAACGTAAAAGTGATGATGTACTCGTGAACGAACGCGGAAACTACGAACACTACTATCTTTGGCAAATATCGACTAGACAACTTTCCATGGGTTAACTGCATTAAACAAAACCCAAACATTAATAACAATTCAATATTAGGAATTTTTAAAATTTACCGCACGTACCATGTGCACGTCTTTATAAATGTACGTGTACAACCAGTCGTGCACGACAACGTTCCAAGTACGGTAATATCCAGCAAAGGACCTTGAAGTCCACCAATCCTATTGAATTTAGTATGTTATAATATTATTAATTTACAGGAAATCAAAATAATTTATTATACAGCTGTCCATAAATGAATGGTGCGGCTTGACGCGATCATTGTAAAATAAATATTACACGTAGAACTTCGCAAATTTTTGTAATTACTTGTTAACTTATAAAGAGTTTTGGAAAATATAGTGCATTCTTAACAGTGTAGCATATTATGGTAAAGTAAATTAATTTTTAAACCATAATACGGGGTGTTCAAAAAAGAATGGTGCAGCTGCACGCAAAAAATTAAAATAAATTTTTAAACAATATCAAGGAATATTTTTCTACATATTTATCAATCTTTAAAGATTTTGGACAATTTTATTGCATCTTTAATAGTGCAACATAGTTTTTAATATATAATTATAAATTATATGGCTGTCCATAAAAGAATGGTGCATCTGCGCGTAATCATTATAAATCAAATTTTAAACACATTACTTAGGAACAATTTTTTTGATAGTCAACTTATAAACATTTTGTGCAAAACAAGTATTTTATTAATATAACTCATTTATAAACTTCTAATTAATTTATAAATTATTACACGGTGTGTCCATAAAAGAACGGTGCGGTTCTGAATATTAACTGTAAAATAACTTTTCAACATATTACTACCAAATTATTTTTAGCTTAATTGTAACCTTCTATAGTTTTTTGGAACAAATTATCATTTCATAAGGTGCATTGCTAACTGTGTATTAATTAAAATCCTTATTCGTACTTTTTTCTAAAACGCGTGTCGCGTGCGCACCGTTCTTTTTTGAACGGCTCGGTTAAATTTCCCTCAACTTGTGTAAAATTCTACGTAACTTCTTCCATTGGGAAATTATTCTTTTAGAAACTTAATCATAATGTAAAAATTATAACAATAAATATGTTACCTGGTAAAACATGCGATCGGCAAACCTCAACATTTCGGCGAACGCGTTCAACCACGAATGAAGTATTGCGAAGAAGGTACAAAGTAGGACCAATGCCCCTGGCATCATGCAGCAGAAGACTGAGAGCACCAAGTTCTTGGATGTCATTGGTTCATGACCAAATTTGTGGAAGACCGGCACGAGGAAGCGGACGAGGATGAAGTAAATGTAGAAAAGGCATCCGACAACTTGTAAGAAGTCGCTGAACACATTTTTCCAATTCACTTTCAAAGTTCTTTAAAACAACAAAATCCTTTTATTAAAACATCAACTATCTTTAAAAATAAGAAGGAAATCTCACCTGGGGTACGCGTCTCTATACACGAGCGTTGGAACGAAAAGGAAATACAGGAATTTGGAAAATCCCGGACACGCCAACTGATTTTTATCATTTTCTATTATTTTTTAAATAAACAAATAATTACTATTCTTATTATATTTAATCAATAATAAATCAAAGTACCTTCATTGGGTTTGTAAGTAAGCGCGCGGCTAACGTTGCTTCGGACAAACGCGTGAACTTTCATCATTAACCTGATCTGTACGTAAAATAAATTAACCTTTTCCATTTTAGAATAATAGAGTAATATAATACTATATAAGGCTTTATATTATTTTACCTGTTCCATAAGGACAACAATTGAAGAAGCCGGTGGCAATGAGTTTTCGATTACTAACTGTACGGGAATGGTGAGGAACGCGCATAAATATGCAACGTACATCACCAACCACAAGTAGTCAAACCCATAAACTGGAATATAATATAATATTAAGAATTATTTATATTTATAAATAAAGGAATTATCATATGTTTAACATAGAACATCATTCGCGCGGGTTTCCGAACGCGCGCGATTTAATTAGCGGATTAAATAGTAATGATTTATATTATATCTGACTTAATCAGGACTGTGGAATAGTTCCAGATACTTCATTTGATACACTGAAATAGATTTGGAATATTAAGGCCAGTCCATAAATTTAATACGAAATTAATGAAAAATAATATTTGGTGTTCATAAAAGAAAGGTGCAGTTTGGCGCGGGGTTGTAAAAATAAATATTGCATATAGAATCTTCAAAAAAATATATACTAACTTATTAACGTGTATAGATTACATGAAAAATGTTCCATTAACAGATTTATAGCAATACTGAGACAATAAAATAAAGTACTGAATACCAAAATTAAGAATTGCATCGTAGAGTTAAAATTTTGCTAAATTTTTATTATGTTACATTTGTGGTTATTACTAGTAAAATTAAGGATCTTAGAACGTAATTAGTGCATTATTAGCAGTGGGACATAATTTTTAACTTAACATTAAATTAGGATTCAGAATACGGGGTGTCCGTAAAAGAATGGTGCACTTGCGCGTAGTGATCGCAAAAGAAATTTTAAATATAACTTTTGAATAATTTTACTTACTGGTCAACTTATAGAAGTTTTAAATACAAATAGTGCATTATTATCAACAGTGCAGCATATTTTTTAAACTTTAAATTAATTCAGGATTTATTAGACGGGGTGTCCATAAAAGAATGGTGCCCCTGCGCGTAGCAAGAATACAACAAATTCTTTATATCACTTTGGAATAATTTTTGCATACTTGTCAATTCACACATAATATTGGATCAATTAGTGTATTAAGTTAACTGTTTGGCCTATTTGAACTTTACATTAATAAAAAAAATTGTTACGGAGTGTCCATAAATGAAAGGTGCACTTTCACGCAGTCATTGCAACAACAATTTCAAATATAGTACATGTTACTAATTTTTTACTTAATTTGCAAATTATAAAGATTTTGGGTAAAAAACAGTGTTTTCCTTCATGTACATGAATTATGAACTGTGAGGCAATAATTTTCGAAATTTAAATTAATTAAACAAGAATATTACGAAGTGTCTATAAATGAATGGTGCACTTGTGCACACACCGCAGTGTCCATTAATGAATGGTGCACTCTCACGCAGTCATTGCAACAACAATTTCACATATAAAATAATAAAACTTTTGGGTAAAAAATAGTGTTTTCCTTCATGTACATGAATTATTAACTGTGAGGCAATAATTTTCAAACTTTAATTTAATTATGCAAAAATATTATGAAGTGTCTATAAATGAATGGTGCACTTGCATGAACATTTACCAAGTGTTCATAAATGAATGGTGCACCTTCTGCGCTCGCATAAGCGCAGTGTCCATAAATGAATGGTGCACTTTCACACAATCATTGAAGCTTAAATTTCCCAAATAATACTTAATCCAAAATTTTTTCTTACTTACCAACTCATATAGTTTTTGTAAAAAAATAATACACTATTATATATGTATTACACAGACATGTAATAATTAAAACAAAAAAATCACTTTTTGCCGATCGCTGCCGAACGAACCGTTACATTAATACTTACACATTTCTTTGTGCCTGTTATGGGACCAAAAATGGAACCCAGGATACAGGATCAAAATTGTGCTCAGCTTCATTACCATCCAGATGGCCATCACAGTGTGGAAATCCGCAAATGACCATAGGATCAACTCAAAATCAAGTCCAAGTCTGAAAATTCATTAAAAAAGTTTATAATTTACATTTTTCTTATTTTAATAATGAAATATTTCTTTATTTCCTTTATAAATTTCAAACTTACTTTCCTGTATCAACATAATCATAAAGCACCGTGTTAAGCAAGAGTACGATGAGTATCGCGATGAATATGTGGTATATCGTCAAGATGTGCGGACTCTCAAATAAATCCCTAAAATATTAAATAAATTCCTTTAACATTTTACAAATAATAAAATGAATTTATTAAATGCTAATAAATTCAATTTTAATTAGTAAAAAGTATTGTAAGAATTATTAATACGTACGTAAGTAAGGACCGCCTCGCGATGTATTCTTTGTTAGGTATTTCCCCTGTTGGAGTTTTATGTTTCCTGATTTTACTAAAATAATAATGAAAATTTGTTTAAATTTAATAGAAAAATTAGGAAATAAAATCTAATTTGGAAATAAATTTAAATAATTATAATTACTTTTCAATATTACTAGTACGCGAAGAAAACAACGCGGATAGTTGGTGATTGTTCGGTTGCCTGTAATCAAACTCATTCACAAGGGCATCTACAATTTCCAGTAATTTCTTGTCTAATTGTTGCACCAGAGTAGATTTTAATTTCTGTTTTAAAAAATAATTATAATAATTAAAAAAAAAGAAAAAAAATATACGTAATTTTTAAAATTCAAAAATTACATTTGTACCTCCATCTGCAAAGTTTCATCTGTAAATAAATTGCTGTTTTCTCCAGAACTTTCATTTTCTGCAAATATAAAAACATTATTATCAATTTAAATTATTAAATAATTGTTTCAATTTAAATCCCTAATTAATTTTTCTCAATGTTATTTGTTTCCCTTTAATTATTCCATTAATTACTATGAACTTGTAGCTCAAAAGTTCACAATTTCATAATTTCTAATAATGAAAATGGACCTTGAATGGAAACTGGACTTTATAATTAATAAATAACAGATTAAATTGCTTCCATATATTAAACAAATTAATTCGCTCAAATAATAAATCGAGTAAATAACTTACTAGAATCCACGTTTACAGTTTCGTTTTCCGGGAAATTTAACTTTCTTCTTTGAAACAACAATTTCTCGTTTCCATTTCCTTCGTTTTCCGAATTCATGACTTGAATTTTCGTTGTTTTTCACGATATTCTTCCGGTTAATTCTGTCCAAAATAGATGAAATAGGGAACTAAATGGTGAAAATGAAGAAGGTGATTGACATTTCTTAGCACTACGCAACCGATCGACCGATAAAAGTCACACACAGTACAGTCGAAACTCAAAAGTCTGATGAAAACATTTTCATGCTCGTTGCCACCCTGCTCGTTGCTATGACGACATAATGTCACCGCCCACTTGCGTGACGAAAGCCAACGCAGCGCCATCTACTAATGAAGTGATGAACTTCATTAGCCAAGTTTTTTCTTCACAAGCGTATCACCGATCTTCAGCACATCACCGATCTTTTATGAGTCAATACAGCTTTTGCACAACGCGTCACGGGTGACGTCACCCGTGACGCGTTGTCGGAGAGTGGGGTGACGGGTGGAATGCGCGGCCATGTTGGCTCTGTAGATACACAGCTACACTGGGAGTTTATCTAAAATCGCACAGTAAAA
>JAQFZQ010003202.1:0-11374 GCA_034696005.1 Glomeris marginata | reverse complement strand
GTTTTAATTGTATTCATTATTTCTACTGTCCGAATATCATGGGGTGTTACAAAACCGTGTCATATCTCCTTTAATACTATATAACATGGTCAAGATCAATAAGTTTCAATGCTATTTATTATACATGTATATAGTACGACATACCGTGGTACAATACAATTTTAGGTCCCAAATTTGCAAATTATAATTTAATATTCAGGATTCCCCTAACTAGACAGAAATGAAATAAGTAAAGTTTGAATATTGTTAGGTAATTACCTATTTTCTATGTTTCTTTTATCATTGTCCATCTGGTATGCCATAAATATCCATTGCACAATAATGCATACAAAGAGAGCAAGGTGGACACATTGTTTTGAGTTGCTGTAAAATTATATATTTTCCATATGAGCCACCATTCGGGCATTCGATGGTGAAATTAGTAATTTTCTTTTTGAATTCATCTGCTGAAATGGAACCGCAAATGTTGGCAGCTTCTCGGTCTGCGGATTGCATCTTGTTACTCTGCACACGGATTTCCAAGGACTCGAACAGATTACTATCTAAATTCCATACAATTGCACTATAAAACTATTTCTGAGTATGTATGTTATATGTTACCTACTTGTATAATCTATCAATATTATGACTTTTGTAACATAGTAATTTCCGCCAAGACTTTCTTGCCAGTAATGATTGTTACCGTTGCTCCCCGACATATACGAACATGTCCAACTTTTGGGGTCTTTTACAAAATTGCCAGCAGCTTTTGCAGGTGTTGAACCCTCAATTGGAACTATTCTAATAACTTTGTCCAATTTAGCTACTGTAATGAACAAAATAAAACATCCATGAACTTTGTCAAAGATGAAGCTAGTGTACATACAATGAGATTCAATATTACGGTACCTTCCAAGTCAACACCATTCTATGCGATGGGAAAAAGCAAATTGTCAAATGAACCAAATAAATAATGAAGGAAATATAAATTATACATCTTACAAAGCTTTCAATAGTAGTATAACAAGTTGAGCTATCCAATGTTAAATCGAAATCAGCGGATGAAGCGTACGTAACTTTATGTAAATAACATTTTGGAGGAGATTGCAAGCTGTAAATAAATGAAAACAAGTAAATCTAAACATTATATATATAGCATAACTGAACAAATAATTGATATACCTTCCTTTGAAGTAAGACAAATTAGGTGAAATCAAGCTATCCGCCTCAAAAATGGTTAACAGAGCCGCGCAATGTAACAAACTAACAACATTCTGAGATTTCATCACTGCATATTGCAAACAATCTTCAGGATTAGTTTGTCTAAGTGATTTCTTGACTGTTTTCTCTGATGATAAACCAAATGCAGTAATTAAAACTGCAATTTTAAAATACGCTGTCATCGTATTGCCGCGGTCTGAACTACGACTAATAAATGAAAATGTCCGCTTGTAAAATGTCCAACGGTGCACATTAAATAAAAAAGCACTGAAAGTGGGAGTTTCCAGCTTTTAGATAGTATATAACAAAATGCCAATGGATACTGTATCCATAACAAACATTTGAAAAATATGTGAATAGATAGCGCAATAGAAATTGCCGAGTAAACTGGTTTTTAATGTTTGCAAATGTAGATTTGATGTCGTTGGTCTTGGTTTTCATTATTACATGGCATAAAATTTACAATGTTCAGTAGGCTGAATTATTTATATATACAAACATCACATGGTCAAGATGCACAAGTCAATACGTGTATCTAGAAAGGCCTATTTGACGACAAATTCCGTGTATTCAATTATTCAATTATCCCCAGCACATATTTAACATCATGGCAAATATTACAGTACTGTTATAACTGCAACAAACAAACAACAGACAACACAAAGTAGAATTTTGATCCGAAACGGTTCGTTGATTTTACACTTAAAATCTTTTTGTCCCGCGCGCCACTACTCCAATATTATTAATTCATGTACAAAAAACAAATGTAGGTACCAAATAGAGATTCAGATTAAAAATGGAAGCTACTAGTTTAACTTCTAAATGTAGTAATGTACAAACATCGAAGCACGTCAAAATTACTTGGCGAAAAATACTTAGCGGATCGGCTTCAAAATATGTTTGCCTCGTTGAATGAACACACTTCGGGAAATAGTTAATTACGGACATGAATGCAAATTCATTACATTGAATTGCTAGTGCTCATGCCTCTGTCGATGTAACATTTTTCATGGTTACCAATTGAAGGATGATGAGACGTGACGAAATGGAAACACTCGCAAACATCACCGCGTATACGGGAGAATATCGAATTAATTCTGCATAGTGCCTACAAAGTATTTTCTAAAAAATAACCACTATTTTGAATGGTAAAAGAGAGAGTAAACCTAAGATTTCATTAGCATGATATGCATTTCTATAGCTTACCGTATAGCTGACAAAATATTAACCCGCTTCTTACGTTCATCGGTGTTTTGAGGTTGTTGTTATTAATTACCTGGATAAAACACCTGTTGGAGTTTTGTATCGAGTCATGTTCTGTGTGGATTGTCGTAATTTTGTGGTAAAAACATGGTGCAAGAAAGCAACTTAAATAATAATAATAATGGATGCGGAGGTTGGCTGCATGGACATCGCCAAGCGTGACCGATAACTTACGTACCGCGCAGTTGTTTTTGGTTCAGAGTGAAATTAGTTTCTTGCTCGGCTCATCACTGTTGTTGGTGAAAATAGTCTGTTTAGTCTTTGAGATAAGTGTCATTCACTGTCACTGCTGCTGTCGTCGAAGCCGGTGAGGTCCACGTCGTCGACTAAACCTTCGCTGAGCGCGTACTCGAGTAGGGCCAGATGGCAGAACACGTACTGATCTGGCATTTGAATGCTGAAAGCACGTTGAGATCTGATCTTCTCAACTGTTCCCTGAACATCTATTGAACCGACATCGTCCAAACGCCGGATGCAGATGTCTAATGTGCAGAATGTCCCTAAAAGCAAAACAAAACCGAAATTCTTGTATTAACTATTGACCAATTAGTAAAATCATGGTAAAACATAACAACCTGAAACATAATCAACATTAGTTCTATGTTCTCACCTGTACGTCCAATGCCCGCACTGCAATGGACAACGATAGGAGGTCCGAGAAGGTGACCGTGCCACTTGGCTCCTAAAGCGTCAACGGCACGGCTTTGGTACTCCCGTACTTTGAACAGAAAGTCTAACATTGCTGCCGCGGAGTGAGGAACTCCATAGTCTGGCCAACTGTTAAACAGTAAGTGGACAACTTCCCGGCTCTCCTTCGTCTGCAATTCAAAATCCATTTATCATCTCAAAGAAATACAAATAATTTATCCTAATCGACTCACCACGCAATCCGTCACCGTCAATGAAGTGTACGTGTAATCCTTTTGATCCTCGGTGCAATTATTATATACAACGTAATGGCCGTATTCGGCTGATGATTCCTCCACATTTGGCCAGTACTGACCACACTTTGGCCTTCCCCTTTCGATGGCTCTCGTGGTCATCACAATGACTAACACGTGCTGTTCCCACACCATTCTCCAGAAATCGTAGAAAGTCTTTGGAAGAGGACCTGTGAAATCATTCCATTCTTACTGACATTATCTTTCTATCATTTACTTTACTTGCTAATTACAAGTCTAACCTTGCGTGCAGATGAAAGCATTTTTCTGCTTGTACCCGTCCACGTAGTTGGCGTTGACGTAGTCCGTGTTCGCATCGCTGTCCATGATGGACAACTTGACCCGACTGTGGTCCAAACAAAGGACATCTGTGTAACGATTCTTTGAGAGGTTTGGCTTCAATCTAAATTAGACAATGGCACTGTTACAATTGAAAATTCTTTAAAAAGTTATAATCAACAAGTAGGAATTTACTTTGAATTGTCGAAAGTGCCTTCCGGAGATTTGGCTTTGATGATGGCGTAGTCACTGTACAATCCTTTACGGCATTTCTGTCTCATATGCTCAATGAAATCATAAAGTGTCATCCCCTGTCCAGCGTCGCAATGTAGGGATTCATCGTGCGATGAGAAGGAACTCATGGACATGCGGCGCAGTTGAGGAGACAATGGTATAAGCTTCCCTGTAATTATATTGATTTGCTTAACTAGTTTATACCACTAACTAGTTAAGTTACCACCACACCAACGTACCGGTCGTATCGGTGAACGTGTCGGAAGAAGCCGGAGACATGTCGGTGGCAGTGTGCGTATTTGACTGGGAAATCTGGGAGAAACTGGAACTGATGTTCAGATCATCTTCATCACCATCAACAGTAGCCTCAGCACTGTCCGTGCCTTCCTTGCTCACTTCCAAAGCATCCTTGTCCTTTTCCTTCGCGGTCCTCGTTGTCGGTGCCGGACGCCTGAACATGATCAACCCACCGTTGCTCTCTTCGCCGAGCTTACTGGTGAGTGTTGGCGAAGCGATGTCCAGATCCGAATAACGGTTTGTTGCCGATTTCAGGCAGCGAAGTAACCACGACTGGTGGTCAACTTCCAGCTCACCTCCGAGATCAACCGGCAGGGAACTTGACGGTATGTGCAAAGAAAGCTGCGGAATGTTCACCGTGAAGACCTGCGCGGTAGCATCGGCGGGCAATTATATCGTTAATCCACGCCATGTGTTTTGTTTAATTTAAATTAACAAATTCACTTACTCTATCTCTCAGTTTTTCTCTTACGAAGAGACGCAGAATTTTAAAAGGTGCTTTGAACCACAGCGGAGCGGTGACGATCAATACTTTCTTGAGCCGAGCGGGATACCCACCCTCGCGTCGGCAAAAAACATTCTCGTTATTACAACCGTCGTTACATATTTTACATTTAGTACTACTTTAAACATTTAACTACCTTTAATAACGTGAGAATCTTCTGACTCAAGTCATAATCGAAATTGCTGTACTTGGAGTTGGTCATATTGTAGATGAAGACAAGGCCGCATCTTTGCGTCTCGATGCTGTCAACAAAAACCATCTTGTTACCGTTTAAACCTCTGGTGCACACCTCATTTAAATTAATAATTACTCATATTTCAACCAAGGGGCCTTAAAGTCCTAGTAGTTTCTTTATAATCTGTTTATTATGCTTTTTTTTTTCACTTAAAAATGAAATTTTTGTGTTTTCTTTTTGGTATTTTTGTTTCAGTCAAATAATAGGACTATTCGAAGTTTAAAATAAAATTATAATGTAATATGTTTGTACCTATCAAGTGCAACATCAAGTTGGTAGACAACTCCTTGTAAAGTGGTCTGATGCGAAACCGTTAAAGGGTAATGGCGACAGGCCGTGAAGATGGCAACAGCTGCCCCGGACGAGTCTCTTGTTGGCTGCAAATAAATTAATATCAATATTAAGTCAAGTGCCATAATGTACCCATTTGCACAAGAGGAAACACCAGAATGGTACTCGTACCAAGATAGTGAACTTGCCGGTCTCGAGTTCGCTGCAAAGGGGCTCTTTGGTTGGATCCAATCGAACTAAACCTTCTTTGTTTCGGATACTCTGGAAACAAATACAAGGTAAATGTTTAAAAGTCTATTTGGCTACTTACATACATTTAATTACACTTAATTGAAAGGATGGAATATAAGAACTTACTTCATGCTGCTCGTACAGCATCACGGCTCTTCGCACGTCGAACTTGCGGGCCATCAGAAATTTCACCGCTGTGTTCCATGCCAAGGGCCCCACATTTTTTTGTCTCCTCAAGTCATTTACTGTTTCTATGAACTCCTTGGTGGCCTGGAATTAACAGGAAGCCAACATGAGAATGTGTAGATTTCACGCGTGACGAACCGCCGAAACTCTCCGTAAAAATTAATTATTTTTAAATAATTATATACATAATTCTCTTTACGAAAATAAAACATTTTCAGAGACAAATAATATAAAATACAAGAATTTAGTTGCAGCCTAGAAACATGTGCCAAACCTAAATTTGTAACTTTGGGGAAACAAACCCATTGCAAAAGAGTTGGCGCAACTTCTTAACTTTCTCTAAAAGGCAGAATCTAATTTAAAAAAAGTAAACAAATAAATAAAAAGGAACGGAAGTGACGTCAATGTAAACGTCAACCTCACCCAAGTTACAATTTGTGTTTCCTCTCTGAGAAATCATATCCACATTGACGTCACATGTGTTCTTTATATGTTGGCCAAGGGAAATGTCAATGTGGTGATTTTGCAAAGGAAACACCAACTTATAAGGATTTATCTCAAATAAGGAACAGCAAACCCTTTTCATGTGACTATAATAAAACTGATTGTGCAAATGCCATAGGACATACAACATAGAAATCTTTTTATACGCATGTTTCATGCGGCACGAGAACCAAACCTCGTAACGCTACAAATTTCCTTTCAAGTTAACAGTGTTAGAAAAAGATGTATTTTCAAGTGTAATATGGCAACGATCATGAACAGCTCCTTGCCAAACAATTCAGCTTTATATTTGTTACAACAGTGTTATTTTGAGCTTCGCTAGCTTTTCGCAGAATGCGCTGCCATGAACAAAATGATGAACTTTTCTCGGAATAATATCAATAATTCTCTATGTAATTCACCTTAAAATACTGCCTGCAATATTATGGACATTGCAAAACATTTATACAGTAAACAAGATAAATAATAAATTATTTAAACAAAATCCAGTTTCTGTGGCTAACGAAACAGATTTTAACTATCACACAGTAATAATACAATTAATTTATGCAATTACTTTGTAATATTAATTAAAACAAAGTTAGTCTGAGTGGAAATAATGTTATACTTAATATTGTAACCAAAACTTTCTGATTATTGCTAATATGTGGTTACTTCTGGCTTACCCAGTAGTTTGAAAACATTACCAACATTAATTAGTGTAAATAGTTATAAAGTAATCATTTGCAAAATATAAGTAGCTTCATATACTGTATTATTATTTGCCTGCAAAAGTGTAAACATATTGATTTAGAAACACATTGTGTGTATGTAACGGTCCAAAAGTTTCTCCCTATCTTTCCACTATGGAACACTATACAGTGTATTGCATTTTCTCAATGAGATTTACAAACTGTTTTTATCGGTTTCGTATTACCTGATTTTATTGCGGAAGCTCTTCACATAGTACATATATCATGTTACATTACATTAGGAATAAGTATAGTACTTATAAAAAATCTTTGCTGTTATAATTTGATATCAGCCATAGTACTCAAACTTTTCCACCAATCATAGCTTGTTTAGAAATTCCGTTTGCCAGAAGTAAACTTCCTATTTTGAATTGCATATAAATCAATGCAATGCAGAAAGGAAACAGCAGCCTTTCAGTGAATTGCTATTCAGATAATCCCTAGTTCCTTTCCAGGGTATAAAATATATGTACATAAGTAATACAAGATGAATAGGGCTATAGACTTACATGCATGCCAATGTTGGTTTTCATAACATTAAACAACAAAAAACAAACACAGTTCATGAATGACATTTGCATAAATAAATTTGCAGGAAATCCCCAAGTAGGAAATCTTTTCTAGTGCACATAATTTTAGTATCAAGGAAAAAAGGAAATCACATAGTCAGCTAGTACAAAGACCAGTTCATATAAACAGCAATGGAACCCTTGTACCATCTGATTTATACATAACATACTAAAAAATAATGGAATAAATCATGAATAAATATATTCCTAATGAAATAAGTCTAATGTGTCACGGTTTAATTAGGTACTATAAAATATTTGACATATTTATGATGCATTAGTACAGTCAGTTTGAGAGAAACAAATTCATTATATATCATTTTATACTCCTTATTAAAGAAAATTAAATGGAGAGAAATAAAAGCAACTTCAATGCAACTGAGAAATATATTCAGAATATTGGAAACCATTTTGTGAATTATGTTTTAAAATTCAAAACAATGTCAAGGTTTGCATATATATAAAATGTTCTTCATTTTTAAGATAACCAACATTCTATTACATATTATAATTCCTACTATAATCACATTCCTGCGTGATTTTTACATATCAAGCGATATCATTTACATATAATTTCCCTTTAATGATCTGCGCATGCCACGTGATCGCCATCTTTCTCTGCAAACTGCTCATTTCCTCATTCCATCCGCAAAAATAACAATATATCTTCCTCCACCAATCGATAAGTTGACTCCGATACCGATTGACAACACTGTCCAATAATATTGATCGATCGGGATCTTCTTCAAAGCCCTCAACAAATTACTTTTAACGCCAAGGTCCATATACGCCTTACGGATTATCGATTAGTTTTCTCGCGTTTCCCATCATGCAACGCGCGCAACGACCGTCAACAGTCCGCCCTCATCCTCATTTGCCCATTATATCCCAAACAAACTCCCCCTTCCAAAAAATCCATTCACTCAACTCCACCATCACACACATCCTGCACATGATCATCATCGAAATAGCCATCCGATTAAAATTAAATATATAAGGTTGAACGAATCTTTTCTGTTTTCGTTTCGAAAGAGAGAACGCCATTGTTGGAAAATTCTGCATTTAGAGGAGGAAAACGAAAATCTTTTTAAGAATTTAACAAATACCTGGTATTGGCGAACGCTCAAGCCTTCATACATTGAGAACCTGGAGAAAATGAGAAGGATTCGATGTCGGAAGAAGGATGTGTGACAACGGAAAATGAATAATATTATACGGCTTCTCACAAGCCAAAAACGGCGACTGTTGATGGTAGCACCAGAAGCGAGTAATGCACCAACTCCGCACTCGCACATATACAGCATCCAGGAGGCCGGTTGCCATGGCAACAAGCTCCCATCTCACCCAGCCAGCCAACCAACCAACAAATGCCGTCCAATTCAACAACTGCATTCACCTCCCATCCCAAACACCCATTTCCTTATTTCGCTTTTTCTGTACATTTTCACGTTCGTTCACATAAATATTTTCCTCAAATCATTCACAATTTTCTTTCATGCTTCTAAATTATATTAAATAATTTCTACATTTGTAAATTTAGTACATAATGCAGAAGATTCTTGTTTTATCAACCATGTTGCCCACTGAATTGTAAAACATTGTCAATGTAGGCCTATATATATACCAGGCTAAATGTATAGTTAAACCTGTCTATGGTGAAAAGTTTTTCCAGTCCTTTCAGATTACACCATATACTTGTCTTTTTTTTTAATATATAATAAGTAATTGCCAAGCGCACTCTGGCGGCGACAAGTGAAATCATAAATTACATTATATTACTTCCCATCTTCATTGTAATTTTTAATCCTCTCTTATCCATTTCCTAATCTTTCCATATTAAAAATTGCGGCATTGTCGTACAATAAGATAGGCATATATGCCAAAAAAAGGTTATCCAGGAATGCGATACATTAACCCTGAATTCATCAAGTAGTAAATTGTTTTTATCACTGATTTGCATGAGCTCTTGAAGAGCTCATTTTTCATATAGATCACTTCCAGATGACATTTCCTAAAAAGGTTTTCATGCATAGCTTTCACAGCAAACTAAAAACAAAAATGGATAAGTGATTTCTTTTTCATTATAAGGGATAAATGGATAAAAATGACTTACAAATGTCAAAATACCGTATTTCACAAAACAAGTAACCTTACATTATTTAAAAAAGCAACTGTTTCCTATATTTGATGACGTAATAGCACTGTTAATAGTCTTAAAATATAATTTTAGTATGACAACATCCGCAATTACTAAGTACAGTGTTGGTACAGTGCAGTAAAATGTAAAAATGTCATCGACAGTGGCGCCACTAGTGGAGATTACTGGAAACAGGTTCAGTAAATAGTAAACTCAGTAAACTCGGCCGCCAGGGGCGCTGCAATAACGAAAATCTTCTATTTCAATTGCTGAATTAACATAATATTTTCCCATAAAGTAGATAAACAATGTTAACTTCCCAGATAAAATATTTTATTTAGATAACCACATAACATTTATGTATTTTAAATTCAATGTACTTATTTATTATAGGCACAATGCCAAAGTAAGTCCAAAGTCAAAATGTGGCCAACAACTGACTCACCTGGAAATTAACTATTTAATAACAACATAATCTCAATGAAAGCAGATCATAGGAAACAAATGTACTGCAATTTTCAAGAAGGAATGAGTCAGGGGTATATTTACTAATCCGTAATATTTAACTTTCTCAAAGGTTGGGCACTTCTTCAAAAATACAATACAGAAGACAGACACGCCCACTTTGTTAATTTTATTGTCTTTGTATTTTTCCTCTAGCTGTATATTATTTTTTTGGTAGCCTATCAATTTAATTTTATAATGGGAAAAACGGTTATTCTGAAATAAATAAAATGGATAAACCAACACATTTTATTGTAAATTAATATAATTGTGACATATTGTTTTCAAATTATTTAAATGGATTAATTTTGTCTGGATTATAATAAATATTATACGCATAAGATAAACCTTGGACTAACAGGATAAACCGAACAAAAAGCCATAAAGTCACTGTGGTGCCTAATTAGCCGGACCTTAAATCGTATATACTCATATATTATTAAATTGCGAATAATAATTTATGGATGATGTCAACAAGCGTTAAAATTGACAAACTTACCGACGTGTTCAATCCGCTGCAGTGGAAACCATGAATCGAATTAAATAGAATTCGAATTGGGACGGAAAATATTAGTAATCCAAGCTTATAATTGAAATAGGTACGTGGCGAAATGAAGGGGGCGAGCGAAAACAAGCGAAATTTTTCGAGGAAGGAAATTTAAAGGGGAAGAGGCGGTCGGAAAAAGGAAATTCGGCTCACGCAAAAACATATTTCAGCAGCTTTAAATCACTCAAATGCCCATCAAAATCAATAATTGGCATACAGAATGTAAACGGCAACGTTTATTACGTCTCCGACATGAAATCTCATCCACAAAAACCAAATAAAAAACGAAAACAATACCTGTTCTTGCGCTGGAGACAGCTGGGCGGCCATATTGGACTCGGACACAATCCGATATACAACATAACCTGCACGATAATATCGATCAGGGCGCTAAATACGCCACTCGTCGTCGATACAGAATCGGTATGGCGTATAAGGCACGTTCGATATCATACCGGTACTCAGGCTGTCATTAGCAGAAGCCGAGGCAGAAGCCGGCAGAAGCGCTGTTATAGACCAAACACAGAACACAAAATTCGGCGACCTTTCGATCTGCGCCCGTTCGGCGGCGGCCAATTGTCCGGTTGCCAGCGGCAAAATGTTTCCGACATGCTCATCCCCTACCTTCAGCACACACCCGATCCCGATTTTTGTAGTTACTAAAATCCGCTAAAATCCTAATTTTGAGAAATTGAGATAAGTAAACTTCCCTACAGAACA
>JAQFZQ010003201.1:0-11375 GCA_034696005.1 Glomeris marginata | reverse complement strand
TTCAAGTAAATGTTTATATGAGCGTTCAATTTCTGGTGTTCATACACTATATAAAAATGAAAATTGAAGTAAATGTTCTGACAAATGGTGTGTTATCATATAAGTTATAGTATTTTGCTAAATATGGTCATGAGAATCCTGATACATATTTTGGATTTGAATAGCCAGTAGACACCTTGTATTAGTGATTGCAAAACTGTAATTCGGAACTCGTTTTACAGCTTGAATCCATTTCAACTTTCCCTGTAAATGCTTAGTTTTATGTGAAATGTAGAACATTTTGCTGTTTGATGTTTGGCATATGTGTTGCTAAATCCAACAACACAGCAATTTGGATTTCCACGTTTATTATTTATATTTTCCATTGCAAAACAGTGTCTCGGGCAATGCTTTGCTATGCTGTAGCAAAATTTGCCTCCCGCCCATTACTTCCGCTGCCGCCATCAGGCGGCGCTGCAATCTAGGCGCTCGAAGCCTATAAGGGACACAAATAGCTACTTACAAGCCAATTATCAGGGTACCTTACAAAACCCTGTCAGTTCACCTTTAAAAATGAACACATGAACCAAGTCTGGAAACACCAATAACAGAAATGTTTTGACTTGATGTGCAGCCAGATAAAAATAATATAGCTTTGTGGTGTTTAATTGCAAGCTGTAGAAGTTGTGAAATGTCCACAGAAAATTCTTATAAAGTAGGCAGTAGAAAATTGAACACAATTTAAGAAAGGCATGGCATATAATAATTCACAGCGGAACAACGCCATTGCATAAATATTGTACAGCAAAATTGAATTCTTTTTAAGGAAAGCTCTGAAATAATTCGTTATTCCGTTTGGGACGTTTAATTTGGTCACTATTCATTTTAACACAATCTAAGGACCATGCATGTCCACAAATCCCGATAACAATTTTGAAGCAGGCAGTGTATCAGAAAAATTATCACAATTTATTGTGATCACAATAAATTGTGATTCGAAGAGGCAGGCATGTTTGTAAATTACCTAATTGATCGATACATTTATTTGAATGAAAGAACTGTGCCGCCCCCTCCTCTTTGGATGAGAGTGGACTCCCGCTTTACACCTGCACATGCGAGGGCAAGTCTACTTTCACCCTAAGGGGGAAGCACACAATTCAAAAGTTATAAACTTGTGAAAAAAGTACACTACTAATATTTTTATACCAAATAAATACAACAACTTTGCTTTCGTTTCAGCAGAAAATCTGGCATAAAACTTGCTATTTAAAAAACTCTTGTAAAAACCAGCGATTATTGAACGGTTCCGGCGCCCTCTACCGGCCATTACATGAACTACAGTTTGAATCGCCAGCAGTGTGCGAGGGCCAGTGGTTGACGTCGTTGGCGAGAATGAGCGACGATATCCACACAGACGATGAAACCGAGCTGAATGAAAATTTAAGCGTAAATCCAGAACTGCCTGAGGAATTTCATGGCGAGTCTATGCAAAACCTCGGCTGCTACAATATCGGCAATACCGTCTTCAGTAAGAAGTGGGTCATACAGACAGTAATGAAATTGCTTGAGGTAATTAATTACATATGCCTATATATGTTGGTTCGTAAATGCATGGACAGTCGTCGAAATTGAATGTGTCCTACGTATGTATATTTTAACAGCTAATCCATAGACCTGGTGAAAATTGTAAACCAAACATGCATCATAGAGTTGTAGATCGAAGCTGTAGCGCCATCTACTGACAAGGTGGCCTACTGGAGGGTCTGGGAAGTAATTGTGATCCGTTTCAACTTGTAATGTGCCATTCCTCATTTGGGAAAAGTGTCTGGAGGCATATTTTCATATTTTTAGATTAATTACTAACACATACATCGAGGGGGAAAAAATGATAAAAATTGAAAAATCGTCTGATTACAAATTGCACAATAATTTAAAGGTGAATTGACACGGTTTTGTAACATACCCTTGAAAGTGTGCAATTCTATAGAATTGATGTCAATAAAACGATTGTTGAAAACAAAAATTTTGTCAAATGTTTTTACAAAAAGTTATGAGTAGTTAAAGAGTGTGACGTGGTGTGACGCCCTGGCGTCATTGAAGGACGGTGTCACCACGCTGGTGTCACAGTGTCCTGTTTTGTTTAGCAAAATTTGAATTTGCAGCCAATTAGGCTTGCAAAACCTTGTCGCGAGTGAAGAGTTTTCATCCGACATCTTGAATAACAGCTCAGCCAGACGCGATCGCCGCGTTTGGCACAAAATACGTCGCTTCCGGTGATGCATTAATCATGTAGAACCGGCCTCAAGAACCGACTTTTTCCCATATTTCTCAAATTAATTGCGCATTAACTACCGCTTCAAATTGATTCAAAAATTCAGGAGTGGTTCAAAAGTAAAATATAATTCTATGTGTAATAACTCATTCGGATCGGATAATTTTATTTAACCCTGTCAATTCACCTTTAAATGTCATTTTGGGGAAGTCGAATATCTCATAAACCGTGATAGCAGTGTCGATTCCGAGGTCAGATTCGGAATCCTGAGGCTTTTTCCTGTAAGATTATGTTGGTTTTGTATAGACAGGAGCATCCTGAATGCTTTGTTTCGCATGGCAAAGCTTAAATATGGACCATCTCCAGAAAGTTTCGCTTCGCAGCCTCCAACGAAAGTCGATTACGGTAAATTCTTTCCCGTGACAGCTGGGTCAATTATGGGTATAGATTCTGAATCCTGAGAATTTTTCAATCCACCTGTGTGGTTTTTAAGCAGATTGAGGCACTGCAAAGCCCCGTTTTGCACGCTTAAACCATGACAGCTAAACTCAACAAGGTCTCACTTTTAATGCCTCCACTAAAAGTCGAATATCTCCTAAGCCGTAAGTAATAGCAGTGTCAATTCCAATGACAGATTCGGAATCCAGATGAGGATTTTTCCAATCCGCCTGTGTCGGTATCACCTGTCGGTTTTAATCAGATTGAGGCACTCCGAAGCCCGTCGAAATAACTATACCAAATAGTGGAGGAAAAATTATCATGATAAACCAGCATGAAAAATCTGAGCTCTGTGACTGCAACATCTGATTTTTCATGATTTCCCAAAGGTAATCAAATCAGAATATCCTGCACATATTTCAGAATATTTTGCAAAAAATCTAAAGCTCGCCCAAAAACGAACCTGCAATCAAATTATAGTACGGATTCATGTCTGCCTTGTGCAATTTATATCTTATCTCTGACCTCAGCCATACATTTATTGCAGATTTTCAAAGTTGCGCCCCTTTTTGCACGTTTGGTCCCTAAAACCTGTTTGATGTCCCACCTTAAACTTGCTGCATGCGCGCATGATGCAACTTATTCATCTACATTTGTTTAGATGAATAAGATATATAGGTAGCAATAAAACTGTTGGTGAAGTGAGATTTGTTTTTGAAAAACGAGAATGAAATGATTGGCAATATTCAATAGTTGTTTTGGCCCCACCATGACCGCACTGTTTTCCTGTATGATGTGCCATAAGTTAACAATAATGCAAATTATACAAGCACCATTGCAATTGTCCTTTTTCAGTAGCACCTCCTTTTTCCAAAATGGAGGCCTTAGTTGGGATAAATCTGCAATCTGATTGGCAGAAAACAGGTTTCTACACTTCGTCCCAACTAAGGACGCTATTTTTAAACGTTTTTTCAGCCAATAGCAGCTTACTGAAAAAGGTCAATTGGTGTTTAGCTTTTTTCACTATAGGCTCAATGTTATATGAAACAGACCATTTGCAATATTACCTTGAGGCTGCACGTACATTTGAAAGTTAGCAAGTTTTTGGGTAATGAGTTTTCTATACTGGAGTTGGAGGCGTCAGAATAAGGACCAAACGACCAATGAGAGAATAGTTTTCAACAACGGCTCAAAATCCCTGCAGTCTAATAAATTCAAAATATACAGGGATATTTTAAATCACACAGTAAACATGGAATATCATTCTATTTTGAAATTAAAAATCTGAATAAAATACCTTGACAATAATTTAGCTCTTTCCTTGCCAAACACTACTGTTGCTGTAACCAGCTTCAACATTATAAAACAGACATAAAGCCGGGTAAACGCTGGGCAATTTTATAGAGCAAACTTCTAGATGGGGTATGTTTGAACGCTGTGGACAAATGTAGATGCTCTTTCTAGTTTCTTATCTAGTTTCTTGACTTGAAGTCTACTTTTGTTCAATAAATGATTTCAATTTTCATTGCTGCTGGTTGCATGCAATCTCTGAGAAGAATTATTGCCAAGTGAAAACATCCATCAATTTTCTTGCATTCAAGTTGCTCATTTTCCAGAAACTTGCTCTAGAGAATTGCCCAGTGTGAACCCGGCTTTTATTTAGTTCACTATCTGCGAGCACGGAATCCGAAAGAACTTTTCTTATCAGGGATCTTACAAATGTTGATACTAGTTTCTTGTACACAGGTTCCTCAAGGATACAACAACCTGTGCGCAAGAAATTTATTAGAAAATAATTAACAGCATGTTAACCCATAATATCTAAGCTTTAATCTACTACAGACAGGTTCCGTTAACTGGATGCACATTGTCGTATCTTGCCACTAGTTGGCACTGGCACATGGCGCAAAGACTCCATTCTGATGACCTTGGTTTGCTTGGTCATACAAGTGCATAAACAGCGTTATTAAAGTAGTATGACAGGGCGAAAATGTTGAAGCTTGTATACACAATATAGATGTTGGACGAAAAGGGATGATGCGCCTGCAGCGTGTTTCGGTACGTTCGCATCAGCATTCACGCAAGCGGCTCCAATGCGATTTCTCCGTATCAAGTTTGCCTAAATGAATCGCAAATTGCCCGTCAACACCTCGGGCTGAAAATACAATTTTCATTTTTGGCAAGTGTTATGAAAGAAAATCGCAACATTCATCGGTTGCGGATCGATACAGACATATACTGGAAAATTTGTCTCGCAACATTAATCGCTATACTAAACATCATTTCCAAATTGAAAACAAGTTTAAACATTATCTATACAAGACACAAAGAATGGACTACACGTTGAAAAGGGTTTTAAAGGTGTATGAAAAACCATGTTGGGATCACGTTAGGTGTTCTATTCGTGATCCCAACAACAATCCCTGCCATACACCAAAATTAACAGCATGCTCATTATGTGTTGCTACCAGAACGAAAACCTAATAACAGGTACCCATTCGCCAATGCACAAGATTTATAGGAGTGTAGTAGGCCTATAGGGTGTTTTCAAAGGTACAAAGGAATTCAGCTGACATCTTCTTTTACAACTTTAAATTGAAAGGTGTAGAAAACGACGCACTACCATTTTTCTTAAGGGTGTTATATACCTATGTAAAGCAGGATGAACATAAGAGAAGAGATTTCCTAATGTGTTTAGTGTAATAGTTGGAGAAAATGTGAACGAGGGAAGAAAGCGGAAAGTTGGCAAATTTTACGCGCTCTTAGTGTCCTCACCATGCGTTGCGAATGAAGTATGGATCATTTGCATGTGCGACATGTGCATCCAATCTGCATATTTTCACCTGCGACCAAACCATATATATGTATGTATATATGCTTATTTACGAATTTGTCATTACCGGCATTGCGCGTTCACACATCGCTTTAAACTCTCACCACGTGATGCGTCAAACCCAAAACGTGTCCAGATAGCAGTAAATTCTCAAATTCCATTATGGAGAGCTTGGCAATTGTTACAATGAGTTGGAAAAGTTGGAAGGAGTGCAAGTTCGGACGATTTACACTTTTACACGCATGGTGTAATGTTAGCGCGTTGCTCGAGTTTGGTGGCAAAAGCCATCCATCTTCCGCAGAGAAGTTCCGTTCCGTTTCGTTCCGTTTGGATGGTGAACTTCAAAATGCTTGTTCAGCTTCGGAGGGGGAGGGCAGCCCCCCCTTTCCTATCCCCCCACCCCTCGGGTGCGCAACTAATGGAGCATGGGCCTTTAGTGCGTGCGGACGATTAGCATAAAACTCGGTCGCCCGAATAGTGGGCGGATTTTCAATTGGTCCTTCTTCCACTACCAACCAACCCACATACTGGCAGCAAATAGTGGCACACAGTTCGCCACAGAATCACAAATGTATAGTAGGACGAGGGGGTGAAACACACTGCCATAAAATACCAACATTTACACGGTGATATTGCAACTTGTTCAAGTCCATACTATACCAAAATCTTCTGTGAGAATATTTACAGCAATTAAGAATATATAATTTCACTTGTTCAATTAATTTCAATGAATTTCCAGAATACATATTGTACTTTGCACAACAGTACAGTTGTTTTGTATGTGTATTTCCCAGCAGAAGAGTTGTGCAAAATTTTGGTGCAGACAGAAGCAAATTCGGTTTGCATTATATCATGCACATAATTTTATGCTAGTTGTGCAGCAACATTTTCTGGGTTAGATTTGGTTAACAGAAAAATAACTCAATTTTAAACACAACTATACAAAAGAGTGTTGCATTTTTGTGAGGAAACATTTTCTGCGGAAAGCTGCTTAATGTTGCACAATTATGCAGAGTATTTTCTAACAATACATCTGATTGATTTGTTTTCTCAAGTGCAGTGTTATTAAAAGATTATTATTGGAATGTGTTGCACGTGGAAAACATAAATTGAAGTAGGAAGGAGGAGGGTTTAGGGAGGCACATGTGGCACATTAAACGGCCTCGTGAGGCCACCTAACGGCCGTTCAAGGAGTTAAAATAGAAGCATGCACTCGAACCCCACTGGACTCTTATAACCCTTATGATTATGTGCACTCTTAAAATAATATACACTTTGTGCAAGTTTCGCATTGCAATTGCGTCCGGCTGGCCAGTGCGCATGCGCACATGTAATGCGGTCAAAAAGTATGATTTACGTTTACGAGTGCAGCTTTTGGCCCAGACCACCCACCAACTATAAAACGTGCATTTGCAATGGCCATTTCCTCGAATGGCATGCATGTGTGCGGAAATAAACTCCATAAAAATGCGACTCGCCTGCAAAAGTACCCCACATTCTGGACTGCAACATGAATCCTTCGCTAATTTATTTGTTGTCGATCGAAAGGAAAAGTCCCTATTCAAAGCTGTAGACTCTCAGTAAGCTGGCAGAGAGAGAAAAAAAAAAGGTAAAATGAAAAAGAGGAACTCTTTCAATTACGACAATGGCCACTTGTAGTGTTGGGGGAAGATGAGCAGCAGTTAGTTGTTTAAAACTAAACTGGAACGTGAAACACGAGGGTAACGGATCGAAAATGTCCTTTCAAAAAGACAGTTGTGTGTGTGTGCAAGTGCAGCCCATATAGAATGGAGCTGTATGGGAGAAGTGAGGGGAAAAAAGTTGAGTTGTAGAGCTGGGCCATGTCCGCTCAACTGCGTGGAAAATGGGGATTTGCATTTTGATCCAGTGCCTGGGGACCCTTCCCACAACCCCCTCCACTTTCCCTCCATCAGACCCCCCTGAACGTCGACGAAAGGCCGCAAGAGGCAAGCAAAGGGTGGAATAGGCAGCAAAACGAGCATTTTATGAGACTGAGCATTGGCCCAAGCTGAACTTGCCCATCCGTGTTGGCCCATCAAGTTTCTTTGCCCAGAATGCTTCGCACTAAACTGAGCTGAGTGCTGCAAAAATGCGCCCCAACCATCGCCATTTGCGTGCCCATTGAATATGAGCCAAATCCGTTGCATGGAAACACGCAACATGCAAATGCATCGATCATTTTGGATTTTAAGAAGAGACAACCGGGTCACTATATACCGGGTGGATGAAAAAAGGGCAGCATCAAATAAGTTTCTTAATAATCAAAATATTGCTTTTTACGGGCAAATAATAAGAAAATAGCAGAACTTGTCCCACCCCGTGTATTTTGGCTCATTCTACAACCTTCCAATTGGAACTGACCACCTATCTCTAACAGTTGCAAAGTTAGAATTCGGTTGAACGTGAAATAAGGGTCTCCCTGTAAATTCAACTAATGCATTGTGAAGCGCATCTATGACGTCCTATTTGTCTGCAAAGACAATTCTTCAATATTTTGATTATTAAGAAAGTTATTTGACGGGGTAAATTATTTTCATCCACCCGGTATATCTTATGTATAATTCTCCAAGTTCATTAATATTTCACAAATGTTGGGCAATCCTGCTCGGAAATGGTAGACATTATATTACAAACGATAGTCCCTTATTTTTCAATGTGACAGTATCCCTGTATATACCAACTCAGTGCATGGTAAAGAAATGAAAAGATAGAAAGAGAAAAGTTTTGAGCCGATGACGTCATGGCAATAGTCGCCACGTCATTGGCCGGACAGGGCTTTGTCGTCACGCATTCAATTAAGTTGTGTAGGGTACTATACGGCAGTTGGTACTGTAGTCTAATACTTCCGTTTGCCGCCGAGTGGAGCTTGCAAATTGTCAACTGAGCGCAGCAAAGCCGAGCGTTTATGACTTCCGTCACCGCTCGTGGCGAGTCAACATTCAATCGCCTTTTTCCCATCCTATATCCCCCTATGTACCTCTAATTCCCCTCCATTTTTTCCTCTCTCTCTTTCTCTCACAATGTTTATTCTAACCAAGCCACGCTCCAACGGAGCATCATTTCCAAATCGTAAAACGCACACTCCAACAAAAGTATAGAACTTGTTAACGAGAAACTGTCCGCACCGTGTCGCCACCATCTCATGTCACCATATCGACCAATGGTAGCAATGTTTCCTCCACCAAAAACCGATTGGCCGCACATTCGCACCAATAGCCGCTGTTAAACACTATCAACACATTTTCTTCAATAACTGAAGCACAGCCTCAAAAAAACTATATAAATAACAATTTGACTAAAATTAGTTATATACAGTGAAATCTCGATAATTCAAACCTCAGTAACATAAATTCCTCTCCAAGTCAAAGGGAAATGTTATTCCCGCCAACAGATATACATTTGTTCACTAACCTTGATAACATAAATATTCGTTAACTCAAACTTTTTTCCCATTCCCTTGGTACTTTGAATTAATGAGGTTTCATGTCTGCATAGTTCTTAATAATTATTATTTATGGAGGGGTACTTTCTAATAAATATCGAAAATGTAGCTCGTTTTAATAGCATTTTATATTTATAATGATTTTGTATTTTTGTTAAACTAATTAAATTAGAAAACACATGCTCATACTATACACAAAAGCTATAGGTATACAGGAGCTGGCCTTCCTATTTCGGCAAAATGCACATACTATATACATAGATAGATACATATAGTCTATCTATATGCAAAATTGGAGCGAATATCAGCTAGTACCCATGTTTGTGAAAAATAAATCCGCAACAGGGATAAAGAGACGCTTTTCTCGACCGGAATTGGCAAAGGAGTGGTCCGTCGTTTTCTAGCCTCGAGGACAATGCAAAAAATCTATCTCTCTAAAAAAAAGTCAAAATGAATAGAGAAAAACGAATGGGAGAAGCCATCATCGCCAAAGAGATTATTGTTGGTGTGCCTTCTACCACACCGAATCAATATCTGCACTCGGAGCGACTCGGAGCAAAGCCAAGTGGAGGCTTCACTGCCACACACCGAAGCCCAATGCAGGAAAGCCACTTGTGGGTCGCTTTTGGCCGCATGCACTTGTTCGCAAACGGTCCAATGGACGGTTCGCACCGCCCATTTGCCCCATTCCACTCCCACGCCGTTATACACAGTACACTAGCCTGCATATATAGTTTCTGTGCAGGGCAACGAAAAGAAGCACCTGCGAGTGAATTTTGCGCATCGCGTTGAACGCACACACACACCGATTGCACAGAGCAAACAAACGCCAGTGGCACAGTAGTAATGCATGCTTTGTATACACTGCATAAAATAGGAAAAGGAGCTGCGATCGGAAACCGATTCCAGCCCTGGGCGAACAAATTCCGCTGGGTGGACTGTTTGTATTTGTAAGCTTGGCCGATCAACGAAAACAGAGTTGCCAACTTTGTCCACATAGTCCAACCGCTATTGAAAACAACGGTCGATGCAAGAAAAATAAAACTAGAGGCAAAGTATAACATATAAAGGCTGCTGAATTATAGCTCCATGTAACCATCTGCAACGGGCACCATGGCCGCATATAGCATGGGAAAAAAACCACTCATGCAGATATATTCACTCTTTTTGAGAGAAATAAAACGAGCCTACTTATTGAATTTTCTATATTTTTCCTCCACATATACTATACTAGATTCTGGTGTTGGCAACGCAAAGACCAAGTAATAAACGCAGTCGAGTTTAGGGTGTTTGATGACCGGATCTGGTGGACAGTAAGTCGAAAAATGGCCGCTCTGATCCTTCAGCAGAGCAAATATTATGCCAGAATGTACTTTGAGAAACAGTATGTATATACAAAACTTTACCCATATTGTTTCTTGTGCACCGTAGTATATGCAATACAGTATACATGTCCAACATTACAGTTGTGCCAGCAAAATATAGGAAACTTCAAGCGAAATCAGTAATATGGAAATGAAACACTGAATTCAAAGCAACTCAGGGAGCATCTGTAAATCATGTCAAAGTTTTAGAAAAAGGGAAAAGACTGCACAATTTTTGCATTTTTGAGAAATCATCTTTCTTTGGTGATGAATGAGGATGGATGAAAATCAAATGAAAGATAATACTACTAGAGAAAACAGTATGCCATGGAGCAGAAAGGAACATGAAATATTTAAGACTCAAACTAAGTTAATAAAAACATGGGCTTATTACAGAAAATCGATAAACCCTTCCTGATGGAATTGTGATAAATTCGCTTTATAAACTCAAAAAATATATTTTGAATTTATAAAATTTGACAGCAGCAAATTATGATTGCACTGATTTCGAAATACATTTACAACAGTTAACAAGTGAAATATTCGTTGCATATTAAAATATGACTCGCCTTGCAGTGAGTTACTTTGATTGCTTGAAAATGAAAATATGGGAAAGATTTTGACTGCATGGAAAGTCACATTGCAATATATGGATGAGTGATGATATATGCCACATATATATGGGACGCATGCATAGACAAACAAGAGACTGCGGAAAGGAATATCGAAATGCATAGGGAAAGGAAACAGCCGGTGTTCGAAGCATATATACCTCGATGACCTGCACATAAACAAAACCTGGAGGGGACAAGGAAACCGACAGAATCAAAAGATGGTGATAAGCATCACAAGGGTGCATAAATTGCCAACGACACAAAGTATACAACACCAACTTCAATTCAGCCCCAAAATTCGTAATCTCCTTTAGAATACACGCTATTGGAAAGTATTAAAGGGACAGTTTACCCAAACGAAAGTTTTTGATATGTTGTGCGCAAAAACAAACTATAGAAAGTTTGTATAGGA
>JAQFZQ010003200.1:0-11379 GCA_034696005.1 Glomeris marginata | reverse complement strand
TGTCCCCCATGATATTACAGATGGAAATATCATTACATTTACAAATATTCACTTCAATTTCAAGTTATTAACAAAATAACCAGATTTTCCGGACACCCTGTATACATTATATGCCATTCAAAATTTACAGCTGCATGCAGGTATACTAATTCAATGTTCATGTACAGCACGCAAAACAAACATTTTCCTTGTTGTCCCATCATTGTTAATTTAGGCTATAATTGCCCCATGTTACCTACAAGTCTGATATACTGTATAGTCACAGGTATGCCTCTCAACGGTGACAATAAATGTTCACTCAATTTATGTTCGCATACTACTTTGACAGCGAATACCAAAAATTCCAAACCTGTACATATCTTCATAAATCAAGCTGTTCTAATTTACTGGTTTACTATCCAGTTACACTGCATTCCTATTTTTGGAAATGTAACATTATTCCTATAGCAGAAAATCGATCATTGTGTTGAAAATGACAGGAAATTGTCGAACTCCTTTGGAAAAAGCAAGATAATTGCTATTGTTGTATTAATGGGAAACCACTTGAAGGTGACGAAGCAAATATCGGGGTAAAGTGCTGTACTTTTCCCACAATTAAGCAATTCATTATACTTTTATTCGCCAAGAAATGCCAATGTCACTTCAAGAATTCTAATTGCCGATAAAATCGCAACTGTTTGTTGATAAATTCATCTTGAAACTGTTGTTTTGGACGGACAGCTTGAGTTAACCTTGCCCCTGGCCTCCTCGCTGATAGTTTGATACAGCTTTAGTCATGTTTGTTGATGTCTCGACCAAAGACCTATTTACTCGATACTATTTATTTGCTCCACCATTTGCCTCGATGCTATACATACATTGTGTAATGTAGCTGTCGATGTGTGTCTGGAGATGAGCAGCAGCTGGCAGTCTAAGCAGCCTTTGAACGAGCACCATAAATCGAGGAGTGTGTGTGTGTGTGTGAGTGAGAGAGAGAGAGGAGAGAATGAGAGAAAAGAGAGAGAAAATATGTTGAAGCATTTTCCTTGCCAGCAGTTTGATTACAGGGGCATGAAATCCGAGACGTTTCGCACTGAAAGACTCAAATTCCGAGCTTTTCACGCCATACAATCTGGCAAAAAGTGCACTTTAGGTGTGAGGACGTTGCACCCTGCCAAGCTTTCATATGTCAGGTGTTACTTAGGGTGGTAAGAAGAGAGAGACATGGAAGTAAAAAAAATAACAGTACGGCCATGCATTATGAAGGAAGTCCGAGGATTTTGGACGCTTTTACATTATATGACCGAGCACGCTCTCATTTTTCCAACTATGTCCTCGGAAAAATGTAATGAAGCCATCTTCTAACTCACTGGTAATTGTAATTTTGCTCGACAAGAATGAGGACATTTATTGCTTGCGTGGGCAGGTCACATGCGATACTGTATGTAATTTACCCCCTTATTTTCACCGTAGTAAATTTCCAAGGGGTTGCCTGTTTTGCCCTGCTATTACAGGCTAGGTCATGAACAAAATGTAATCTTATTCGCAAGATTGTTGACGCAGTGGAATAACTGCACTTTTTTTTCCTGCAATATTTCGAGCAGATTGCGAAATCCTTGGTTAATTAAGCATTGAGATTACTGCAAAATATGGTGTTATTTGCTCAGTCAAGATCCGAATCCTGGAGGCATGCTCAAATAATTTATCATGCTTGGCCCGTCCCAATAGTCCATCTCACGCCTATTTAAAATAAAAAGTGCTCATAAACTCGTTCCACTATATATTTCATATAAAGTTTATCTGAAAGAACGAGCTGTATACGTTAAATGTGAAAGTGTTCAGCTCGAGTGGATGGAATTAATGAGCAATTCGAAGTTTCGAGGTAAACCGTAAATTGGACATAAAACATGATGTAAAATAAGGAAAGGCGGAGAAATTTTGGCTGATACTTAAACTTTAATTCATAAAGTGCAAATGAAAATGCTGTATAGTAAATATCACTAACATCTTTATTACGTTTCCATTAAAAATGTGAGGGAAACTATCAACTCAAATAAAAATATATTTTAAAATCGGTTGAGATCGTTAAGCAATTATGCAGAATGAAGTTTAAACAAGAATGTCAATATAGTTGCATTTGAATGTATTCATAATTATATACACATTATTTTGCATTTCATTAAAATGGCGTGCAATGGCAAGGATTATGTAAATAAAGGTTAATGATTATTGTCCGTATATACTTCAATTTAACTGCACTTTCGTGCAGGTAGGTTAGCACTAAAATGGCAAATGATACCTGTTCATGCACCTATAAAATTTTGAAATCTGAGTCTGGTGAGAATTGATTCCGAAAAAAAAACCGAGAGGGGCACTTTACTGGGTGGTAAATTGATTGACAGTACTATAGAAATCGGCTATCGAGTTCTTTGGGCTTCTAGCCAAGAACACGTAACCGTAAAGTAGTAAATAGTGTCCAGAAAACAGCAGCTTAATCCGCAACTGCTCTGGCCGCCATTATGTCAGTTAGCCCTCAGCTTACATAGATTATGCCAGTGACAGTTTCCGTTGAAACAACCCTATAGACTGCAAAAGGATTATACGATTTACAACTATACAGGAACAGAGTGGAATATTTAACTACTAACGTGATATTAGGCAAGAGAAGGAAATGGCATGGAATGACTTGTGTAATGGCTGCCAAGGAATAAGTGAAGCTGTGTATTTCAGGTGCATGTACATGAAATTTTGGCTTACCTATGCATAATTCACAACTGAAATGTGTGCCTATTAAGGTTACTATAGGTATACCTTATTGAAATTTATAACACAATTGACTGAGGTGAACTTGCTTATCAGAGGAATTGCAGCTGTATATATTTTGCTATCTATGTACTATAAAAAGGTCTCTGCATGTCTGGTCTAACAAAAGGTGGAAAAAATACTATAGGTACTGCATATTTCAAAATGCTGGAGCGTTGAAAGTATAGTGATAAAAAAGTAGAATTTCACTGAGCAGATAAGAAAATTGATTATGTAGCAGTATTGGGACCAACTTAATTGACATTCTTGTAAAGATTAGCCACGAATCTTTTCTGTTAGGACTCTGAAAGAATAGTTTGCAACCTGCAGCATGAATAAAAGTAATTAAATAATAATTGCTGGCATATTTCTCTTTCACGGAAATTACTTTGCCAGAGTATGCAGCATGAACTTTATTTCATTACTATAGCAATTCAACAGTGAATTTGTGTAACCTTTTTCTTGTAAGACCCTTGGGAACACTTTGCAGAGGTACTTTTGTACATAGACTCCTGTATAAAAGCTACACCTCGATGCTCAAAAGATGAATTAACTCCAAATTTCATTTATAAAAACCTACATATATTTTGTAGTTTACATCTATTGGTCCAGTTGTTCTGAAAGCAGATCTGTTAGAAAATGTTGATGAGACCGTGTGTGCTTCGGATGTAATAACGGGATGAAAGGCTTTGATGTTAAATGTAATAAGTGAAGTCGAAGTTTGGTATAGACTTTTCAACGAATTTCTCATCTCTTTTTATAGACGTTTTACAGAATGAAGTAACAGTATTATATTAACGCCTGTACTTTGCAGGTGGCAGCTTTGCGAGTTTTCTTGTTTCTTTTGTGCTGGCGGTTTGGGGCAATGTGCAATCGTGACAAGAGTCAATGATCGGCCGGTAAGGGCAAAACTGGTTGAAGAAGATGGGATGAATAAGGGAAAAAGACAACAACAGCAGGAGGATGCAACTTGGAGAAGAAAAAAATAGTTGATCGCGCCAGCATGCCGCCTGTGACACGCCCCTTTTCCCTCCAAGTTGCCACTTACGCAACGCCCAACTTTTTCCCTTCACTGTAAAAAAAAAAGTTTAAAAAACTAAACAGGCAAGAAAGTGTGCATGCAGAAAACAAACTGCCGTTTCTGTCGAATTTTTTTCCATGTTTATTTTTTGTGCAAATAACATTGGGGAAATGGCAAACCAGAAAAGAGAGCGATATCGGAAATCTGAGGACCAGCAGTAGAAAGCAAAACACAGTGGTTAAATTTAGAACGACTCGTGTAAAGGATTTATTGACAACTCGAACACTGTCCACGTGTTCCACATCTGTGCCAGTGTACAAGCATGTCTCTGAGCCAAACAGGCTTGTGCCAAGTAGGCCTAGACCTACAAGACAACTTTCTTTCAAAAAAAGTTTGTTTGCGTCTTGGGTTGCAGGTATAGAGTTTTTTATATGAAATGTTATTCGGTGAAAGGTTTAGTATATCTGTCCCATGCAGGTAAACCTGGCTGCAAATGCACTTTCTGTTCAAAATAGAAGCAAACCCAATTGTTAGTTTTTGAAATCAATTGACATTTGAGACTTGTTTTGGAAACATGTATATTTTTTAAATTTAAAACCAATGGTTAACATTGTGTTTCAATGTTTCTTGATTTACATAATCTTGCCATTGATTTGCATCTCTATATAAGTTAACATTCATAGACATCTTGTTTCCCATTTTTTAAATCGCCTTCATTTGATTTTGTAGTTGTAGAAGTTTCCAAGGCTGTTTAAATTAAAAACAATATTTTGTTCATCTGAAGTCTGACTGTCCTTCGAAATTTTACCTAAAATTTATGCACCCGTGCAGCTCTTTAATTATCAAGCTTGTGACATTATCCTGTGCCCTACACCTAATTTGAGTATCGATTACAGATAATCGAAGTGTAGCAGTATTTGAAATATTTTCACTTGAAATTTTTAATAATGTTTAAGAGTGTTCATAAAATTCATATATTAATTCATGTTGAGGCTATTATTACAATATTTCATATTTACCATCGGAGGTAGCAGTTATCCAGTTATCTTTCAAGCCTGACCCTGTAAGAATTTTGTATAGGTCTTCTTCCACCTATATATATGTGTGTAGTTTTATTGTTCTCCTACTCAAATAAGTGCTTCCTTACAACTCGTGGCATATTTTTCTTGTAGACAGTACATACATGTTTGCCAGTGACAATGACATGCGTTTGCACTTAGTTCTAATTAATACCACCATGAGAAAAGAAGGAAGACAGAAAGAAAGAAGACATAGTAATGTGCTTAAACTGGAATATATGCCAGTAAATTCCAGTCGAGTTGTATGTACATTTCCATTGCGGAAAAATTCCTTTCCGGCAAACATTTACCAGAAACCACCAGATTTATCTTTTTTGATTTGAAGGAATGAGCAAAGTCTGATTTGTTTGTCATGTTTGATGATACGAGCAAACTGGAACGTACTGAATCGGGATCGTTTTCTTTGCAAAGAACTCTGTCTCCAGTCTCAGGGTGAACAGATTTAGATCTTGGGCATGCGAGGTAACCACCATCTGCGCTCTCTGCGGTTGTCATGGTAACGCTGCCATGATGGTCGATTTGCTTTAAGCTGTTCCATGGCAGCAGCAGCGTTCATTGTCCCTCTTCAGCATGCCATTCGGTTTCATTCTCTTCTGCCATGCCGAGCACGAATGTGACCTGGTGCAACCGATGGTTCTAATCGGTTATGGTGTATGTGTTTCACAGTCTTGTTAATCCGAATATTATTAGTGTGCACCTACGTGTAGTGTACGGATTGTACGGATTACAAGTTTTTCCGATTATTCCCTTCCTCATCGCCAATGGCCTTTGCTTTCGGTTCACATTAGCACGGAGTGGTTCACACATTGCAATCAAGCATAGCATAGTTTACTAGTCATTGTTCTCGGTGAGAGGCTTACAGAACGTTTTGAAGCTAAATGTGTATTGACAGCAAAACATTATTCCTGTATTTTTGTGATGGTTGAATAGTCTGTATTTAGTATTTAAGTATAAAACATTGCATGCCTTTTGTGAATTTTGGTAACATTAAATTTCTTTTGAACTGAAGAATAGAGTACAAATACATGCAACTGAAGTAAATAACTTTTTATACCTCCATTTATTAATGGTCACATCTTCCAACTCTTATGCACGTGCACTTCTCAGATAATGGTCACTAAAAGTATTACATTTCAGCATGCACATGGACAAAATCAGTGTAAATGGAACAACAGAAACTGGTGAAACTTGATCTATACAGATGTCACCAAGTGGTCCTTGTAATGTTATATAGCTTGGCCGAAATCAGTGAAAAAGGCAGGGTGGGTCTATATATCACATAACTGTTTTGATTCATGACCCCTTGCTTAAATTGTCAGCTTTGAATGTTTGTCTTGTGGATAGCTAATTAGACAAGATTTTGGTTGTGTATCAAAATATGGTTTGATATCAATATGTATATGTAAGAATCTTTATAGTATTCAGAATCGGAAAGATTTCATTATATGGAAGTTAATTAGATTTAAGACTTGATCATGCGCATTGCATACTAATTTTTCCAAATGGCAACTTCAATAATGTTGTCAAATACAGAGATTTAATTTTAACATATGCAACATGTGTCTTGCATGTAAAACAGCTTGTGGTTCTGTGATTGACAGCCAAATTTATTTTGCTATAAAACAATTTCCCGTTTTAGTGCAACATTTTCTCTGCGATTTCGAGAGAAAAATTCTGGAAATTATTATATACAGTTTCTATGCCATTACTTCAATGCGTTATATGAATAAATAACGGTGTGTACAATTTCTGTAATGACCTATTGCAATTGAGAACGTAGTATGTATACATTTTATGGATTCGATGATATAGGCCCTGTATGTGAAAGCCAACTTCGTAATGGAAGGGTACAAGGCAACAATTTCCAAAACCTATGTCGATTATCCATCCCATATTACCAATGATCAGGTTGACAGAAATAAAATGCATAACGAGATGTTTATTTATAATTCCTAATTTGGCAACAAAATGTTTGCATGAATTATTCATATATGCATGCAATGAAACTGGTAAAAAATGAACACTTTTTATAGGGCAATGTTGTTTAATGGCCTTTTTATTGTTCTCCTCCCCTGATGGAAATTTCAGAGTAGAATATTGTTTTTACAATCATTACTTCATATATACTCCTTATTTCGTACTTTGAATTTAAAATAAGTATTCTCTCAGTCATAAATTGATATGGATCTTGCCTATATGTTTGCATTTCACGTGTTTCAGGCCACTTACCCCCAGTCTATTTTGTACCTCCATATATTTTTATAATGAAGCATGTACATACGTGTTTGGTTGAAAATACATGAGATTGAACATTTCCTCAATTATCCAAAATGTTCCTTAATCCCAATTCAAGTCGGATCGCAATATGATGAATTTCATGCAAATGACTTACATTTAACGTAAACTAATTAATCTCGAGCTCGATCTCGTATAGATCCGAATATATACAATGAATAATAAATACAAAGCATTGTTGTCTGGTGAAATAATGAAAATGAAACACACTGTCACTGCCTCTGCATTTGCAATCGGCTACACCCCAATTATAATTTGAGTGGTAATTAATATTACTATATGTATATGTAGGGTATCATACATGTGTATATAGACGAATAAGGTTATGTACAGAAATATTACCGGATTACATTTGAAACAAGGATCCTTATGTTAATTATTGCTTTTACATGTATCCCCCCCCCCAATATTATGCAAAAGAACATTCAGCGCTCCATGTCAAACTCATTTCCCTTTTGTGCATAATTCATACCAGTTAATTTTCATAAAGTAAGATTTTCATTTTTATATGATCATGCGAAACTCTTTTGGCTATAACTTGTATATCCATGGACAAGCGTTTGTAAGACAAAAGGGATGACGTTTTTGTATCAGCAAGAGAGATGCTAAATGCCGACATAGAACTATTGGAAGCGGATAATTATTGCTATAAGTTACTCCTGTTTGCACATTCTTAGACACGCCCATCCGCATAATGAAATGGTTACGAACCGATACATAATCCATCACAAGTCCATTAATACAATACACTTGTTTATACCTGCGTTTATGACTGATGACAGCTCAATGCAAGCAGATCTTTTTAACGTTGCTTCGAATATACATTCTTTTTACATGTCTATATATTGCTTGTTATAATTTAAACATAATTCAGTACTGTCATATGCTGTAAAACGTGTTCAAGAATTTAAACTCAAGCCATGGAGAACATGGAGAAACGACTGCTGACCTTTTTGACTACTTTATTCTAAAACTTTAAACGACAAACCATAATATCAAGCATTTATTTGAGTGTTTCATTTTATATGCATGCCATCTATTGTTGCATGTTGAATGCTGACCTGAAGCACTTCCAGTGTATACGTGGGTTATTTAAATTCAAAGTGTGCTTTAAAATGCGTCATAAAAAGAAAAAAAAGTGGGTGGAGCTATAGCTCAATCTTCAGATTTTAGCAACAATAACCTTTTTGAATTTATTTACCCATATATGAACACAGAAAGGAATCATGTAACTATGACGTGCATGTTGTTACCTTTATGGACATCATGTATAATTACCGACATAAATTGCCTCGCATCTATGTATTTCTGCGCAACATCACAACGAATGCAGTGCGTAACTTTAAATGGCCAGAATTACAAGCACAACTTGCACAAATGGACGGCTAATCATGCATGCATACTTTTCTGCTTTCCATGCAGAAACGAGTCAATTCAGTTTTATTTCATGTTTTGGTCATTATGATTAATTATGTTCGCTGTTGCAAGCTGTGTATCTGTAATCCAAATTAAGCTGACCCATTTCAGCTAAATGGTTGCAATATACATGTGGTATGCGTACATTAAGCATTCCTAATTATTAGCATTTGTGCTGTGGAACATTCTTTTTGAGTTAATACTGAATTATTTATGGGAGAACTGTATATTTCATTGCTTCGTTTGTGTAACATTTTGGAGGTCTGCAACTAACAGTTTTTCAAATAGGGTATATGTAATCTCTATTGTTTGATTTTCTGCTATTTGATGCTGTAAAAAACACAACTATCATATTATGGTCAAACTGCTCTCAGTAATAGAGCACCTTGGGATTAACCTGCAGACAGGATCACAGCTGCCTAGTCTGTAGGACCTTAGTAGGTCTCAATGCAGGTATTATACAGTATATACACTGGTCGATCAATATTTGAAGAAAGGTCCAACAAAGTGACGTTTGTGGAGCTCTGAAGAACAGCAATGGGAAAAGATAAGAGAATTACCGTCACGGCAATTATTATTTCAAGTGCAATTAGTTCAATCCCAATTCCCTTTTAAAATAACTTGGTCGTGAAATATTTCATGATGGCCTGCTGGAAAGCAATTACGGATACTCTTGCAGCTAGAGCTCTGTATCCCTTGATGATTTCAGCTGCTATAATTGGGTCCCGTATTGTCAGTGGCTTCCTTTATTCATCATCAGACAAGGGAAAGGAAGCACAATATTCTGCAGGACGAAGATTTCTTCCTTTCATTCTTCCCATTCTGTTAATACCTAATTTTTGCCATTTTTTGTTAGCATATTCGGAGCGCGAGGCCAGAACGAATTTTGAACTTGCTACAGCTATGATTTATAACGAGCAGACTTTAACGACCCATATTTAGCATTAATGCAATGGGGTATTTGCGTGATTAGAGTGCGTATCTATGCTCGCACCTCCCATCTTGTTGAGCTAGCAGAATCAGGAATGAGTTGTCGTTAGTCAAAATCGCATTTTTCGCCTAATTTGTGCTCTTCGTGTAGCGGAATAGACAATGCAAACATGCGTACTACACGAAATGGCTTTTATCGCTCTGACCCTCGTCATATGTTTACCTTGGATATCAGGAAAACATTAGCCAGCAAAATGGGGGTAATATTTTTGATCGGCTTTCAGTTCGCTCTTCTCACCAGCAACACCCCCTTGCAGATATTTTCTCGCTAAATTTTCGCTGACAGCCCACTGTGATGCGTTTCAGCCCTGGGATGTTAGCAGGGCTGCCCAGAGATAAAATTTTTCATCTCACCAGCTAGATGCAGTCTGTACAGCTTGAGTCATTAGTTATTGAACAGTATGACGTGCGAGTGCCACTTCAGCTTTTCCCAGCTTAGGACTAAGCACTCTCTTTTTTATCTTAGTCACACAGAATGAGAACTGAGGGAGGAGGTCTGGTTGGTCTTGAAATGCCTGCTAGGAAATGGCTTTCAATATATATGGCTTTGAATTTCTCAGAAAATAATCACAAGTATTGTTTATGTTTATCTCGCCTAATATTTTAAAGTTCAACATATTTATAGGTGTGGATTTAGACAAGGTTTATTTACATAATTGAGTATTATTTTTAATATGAACGTATAGCTATATAGCATGTCTCAATGGTTCTCGGAAAATACATTGAAGTATTGTTTATGCACGAAATGAAACATGTTTCCTTGAAATCTTTAGCTCTTAATATTTTAAAACAGAATTTCCTGAAGATGGTGCTTATTCGTGTATACAAAGGTTTATTTAAATTGCGCGCAAATGAGTTATGATTTTTGTGCATTAATTTTAATGATCATTTATACGATGCAAATATGGCTTCCACGCTGATACATATTTGCACTGTTAATAATTGGCCTTCTGCCACATTTTTGTTCAATGACAGAATCTGAACATAAACATCCATGTAATTGCTGTGCTACGCATGTGGGAATGATATGTATAGAAATACGACTTTGTGACTGGAAAGCTAAAACGATAAAAACAACAAATTGCTTTAATTTATCTTTGTATCTGTACAAAAATTTATAAATTGCATCCAGTTTGTCAAACGCACATGCGAAGCCAGATTCTGTCATTTTAGAACTGATGTTTACTCACGTTGGCCTTATAAATAATGCAGATAAATGTACAAGTGCAAGAATTACATATACCTCAAAACATTTATGAATTGATTTTCAAATCTTTAATTAATTCTTATTTTAATCATCGAACAAGTTTGAATGCGGTTTACTTGATCTAACTGCAGAACTTGTCAGAGGCTTATTGTATTTTTTGCTGGAAAATTAATGAGGAAATTTGAATTTCAAAATAAGGCATGTTGCGTGGAAGAACATTTGCGGAAGATGGCGAGCACGTGGAATTAATTTTCTCTATAAAAGTTTGAAATTCTATTAATCTTGGACCGTATAGATTTATGTTTAGGTGATTATGGTCTGAAAAAAGAATTGAGAAAAGCGGATGTTCTTAATGTCTTTGCCATTAGTTAGATCACTGGATCACACATGCTGTGCCAGTGGAAGATCTTTGCAACATGTGAAAATTTCCAAGTTTTTAAATTAATAGTAGCGCATCAAATAAGGTTTTTTTTCTTCAGATAGTCAACCAATAAACATTCTTAGTAAATGTCCTTAAAGGTGAACTGACACGGTTTTGTAACGTACCCTGAAAAGTCCCCCTTTATGTAAACAATGTCATAAAAACGATT
>JAQFZQ010003199.1:0-11380 GCA_034696005.1 Glomeris marginata | reverse complement strand
CGTAATTTAACTTAAACGCGACTTTAAACATGTCAAATACTTGCTACCATCGCAATTTCATGATTTTTAGAAACGTGATTTTAACGCTAGATCGACTGGTGCATAATACCCAGTGGTGCATCCATCCCCGGTCTCCCCTATATCCCATGTAGGCCTATATATAGAGTATGTAGCAGCCTCCGGAACCGTGAATTAATGCGCATGTGTCCGGCCATCAATCATCGGTGGTCGGAAAAGCAAATGAAACTCTGTTGGGATTTTGTCGAGGGACTAGAACCAGTTTTCTTAATACGAAAGGATTTTGTGATCCGCGTAATAATTCCATATTATTATCATACAAAAATCTTTTTTTTCCTTCTCTCTACTTATCTCGTATTTTTTTTTTCTTACTTCGTCGACTAACTTGAATCCAAGTAGAAAGTATAAAAAGTGTTTCCGGAAGGAAGCGACACACCATTTTCCAGCCAGCATCGATGGTAATAATTTTGCCTGCTCAACCAACAAAAGCAGGACGTGATATGTGACAGACCTATTCAGTGCCATTCATTAACTTTTATCTCGGGCAATTTCGTTTCCAACAATGTTCCAATCGACTCGCTATAAATATTATTTTCACACACTGCTTTACCCATTGTCAATGTGTTTGTGTATTTATCCGCCCCCAGTTGTCCAGTGAGTAATTGTTGTGCATAAAGTTTATCTCTCCAATAGCTCTCTTTCACTGTAATCCATAATGTGATTGGTATTGGTTACGAAACGGATAGGATCAATGGGATGGACCTCGTATAGCCGAAATGTGCAATTAGTGTGTTGATTGATCGCCTCCAATCCCCCCTCACCACTATACCGTTGCATACTGAGGGGTTTTCAATGACTTTGGTTTATGTGTGTGAGGGTGGATGAATGAGGAGGTGTTGATGAAACGAGATGCAATCGATTTTCAAGATCACTCGTCATTACGTACATATACATTGGTGAAAAGGTTGATCCACATTTATTGCAGTCATATAGGCTCCATGTATAGGGGTGTAATATGGCATTGTATAATTTGTATACGGGTTATTGGATTTATTGGGAAAGTGATCACATTTCGTTAATAACTATTGCGAAGTTAATGAAAATGCATGCAGTCATGTTTAATTGCATGCAGAAAGAAATCCGAATCATTTTTGGCCGCTTTAACATAATTGCATTTGAGCTGCAGCTAAATTTGTCATTCTGTGTGCATGTGAGAACAAGTAAATGTCTTTGCTCCATTTTCTTTGTGAAGAACGAATTTCATTTTTTGTACAAGAGTGCGATAAATAGAATTTAACTTCCACTCATTACATTTTGCAACATTTTTAACCTTGCTTTAAGTGATATCACAAAAGTGCAAAATTCTTGCAATTAGTATAACAATTGCTATTTAGTCTGCATATTAGAAAAAAAAATATAAAATGTGTAACGAAATCAGAATTAAGTGTTTTAAACGTTTGACATCATTTTCCCTTTATCTGTGGAATATTATTTATAATAGTTTTATTATTTTAGTAAAACTCTTGAAATTTTAAGGAAACACAAATTCCAAACTATGAGTTTATTGGGAATATTTATTGAGTATTAATATTAGACGTGTAATTATTTAAATTTTTATCTGTGATATAAACCTTGTCAGTTTATATCTATATATTTACTGTATAAAAAATCGTAATTTTACTTCATGAATAGTTTAATCTTTGTTTGCTTGGAGTTTCTATATAATTTAGGAAATTAGAGATAAAATCCAAATATAGAGAAATTCAAGGTGCAGATTTTCCAGTTATGTAAGTTTAACTTGGAGGAGATTGCATGATTCTGGCAAGTGAAAAAATACCAAATTCCGGTTAGTGAAAATGTGTGTTATCAAATAAACGTTGCTTTTGAGTGCAAAACTTTGTGATCGGAAACGATACATAGCAAGTGAAAAACTCCAACAATGAGTTTGATTCACAGCATGCTGAATGCTGATCTCTTCCAACGATCGATAATTTGAAATCTTTTCTTTTATGGAGGAGAAATGACACTCGCTTCTCGGCGTTAATCTCCCAGTTGATTTTGTAGGCGTTTCATTTGCATTTACGTTTTATATTAAGGCACGAAATTAGTGATCCTTTCTAAATCCTTGCGAATTAAGAAGGCTATACGTATGTGCAGTAGCACGATACGAAAGCGTTCTAATATGCTAATCACGTGATGAGATGTCACAAGTTTTAGAAATCTGATTGGTCGGTCTTACGGGATCTTTCCTAAGCTATATGAAGTTAATGCTGTTTCAGGTCCCAAGAGCCCTCTTGAGGTTGTTGTCGCAATTACACAACCGAACTAGGGGCCTCATTTTCAAATGTCGTCTGCACGCAAAGTAGCCCAAAACACCTGCCCTAAGGGACAACGACGTGCACTTACTAATAATAATTCATGCGTTGCGAAACAATGTAAACATATATTTGGCTACAATTTCCACAAACCAAAGCGAAATGGTGCAGAGGAAAATTTGCAGTTTGAATCGCTAGCTCCAGGGAACCCTTTAAACAACCTGAACTGCTGCTTGGCCTCTAGGGTTGGTTAATTTTGCCTTGGTCATGCAGTTATACACTGAGATTGGCCAACGTTATTTGCGCACTGGTCTGGAAAGTGCACCAGTGACAGGATTAATTGCCTCTTTGGCTCAATGTTGTGTATCTGATGAAATCCGGAAGTTGGGTGTTTGGCCCTCATTTCTCTCTGTTCCTGCCTCTACAGTCTTTACTATATAGCAAGAGTTACCATATGGTCTATACTAACATAAAAAAAGAGCCAAAAATACCCATTCCATCCGACTCGGTTGGCTGTTTTGCAATGTTGTCACATTTTTTGCACTGTCGTTAAGGTTGGAAAGGTCCGAGGACATTTAATTTGATGGCAAGCAACACTATACTGACTGAGATTAGCTCCGAAGTAATAGCAATTGATCGGGCGTGTAACGTGACGCAGTCTTTCTTTAGCCATTGCTCAAAGTGTCCTTTCCTGCTCATTATCCATCTATCTCTATATTGCACTTTTCTGTCTCTTACATAGTGTTCCGATTTATTTAGAGATCCTTGGTGGTAGGCCTATATATAGATCTATGTCACCCATTTGTCTGCTGTCATTTATGCACATGTCTTGTCGAATCATCTCAGCATGCACAAAACTTACTTGTGGTTTATTAACTTGGTGCACTCTATAGAGAATCAAGAAACGAATTACCCCTATATTTCATGATATGGGAGAAGTTTTACAAGACAATAATGCCAGTAAATTAACTGAACTTAATCTATCCAAATGTAAATGAAACTAACATACAGTTTATTCCATAAAATATTTTTCCCTCGATAACAAATCGCAATCCACAAGCGCGTATTTGTCCGCCATTATATCAGTCAACCCTCAGCTTGCAAAGATTATATACTAGGCCATGACAGTCGCTTTCAAATCCGTTCAACTGTGATCGCCATCATCCGATCACCATCTAGTAGGTTTAGAAAGTGTTTTGGATGGGTTGCTGTGAAGTTGAGGTCATGGTCACAACGGGCTGACTTCTGTAATGGCGTCTAAATAGTTCCCACCTGAGTTTTAGATAACATGGAACGTTTATTTTCTATAGTATAAAATAAGTAGACATTTATATGGAACAACATGTAGTGAATATTGGGCGTCGCTTTTAAATAATTAACTGATTTTTGTTGAATAATTATGTGCATCCTTTTGGTTAATATTCATTTTGGTGTCTGGCAATGTCTTATAAAGGAAAATTGGCTCGGCATGAACGACTAATTATAGCATATATATATTTTGATAGCAAGGTTTCATGATCTTTCAAGCAAGTTCGCCACATAACTGCGGTTCGAGTTTGACATGCATTGTATAGAGCAATATGGTGCTTTTTATTATTTTATTTTGAAGAGCTCGTTTTAATTTCAATAACAGCATAATTTTGTTTCCCCCTCAAAGAAAGTTACAACAGAAACAACATGGACTTGTAGTAGAGAGCCCAAAATAGATGAATGTGACAGCGATGTGGGTGGCTAAAATTGGGAACAAGTCCATTTTTTACTAAATTTGCATTTACTGTCACAGTGTTTTCTCAACGTAATGACTTCAACACTTGCTGTTAGTTCAACGTTGTAAAAACTAAAATATGAAAATAAAAATCCCTTGGAAAACTTCCTGCAAAACTTTTTGCAACTCAACCGAATTTGAATGACTAAATGTTTCACAAACTCTTCCACACAATTTGCAATAATTATTGCCAGATGGCCCTATATTATGTTGGTTTTACGGTGATATAAGTCCTATATAATTAGTGGCTGATGCTATATAGAATTTTGTTGTGCATAATGGAAATAGTTGTATAGGACAACAGCTATATAGTTGACATTGCTCGTTATAAAAGGATGTGGATGAGATGAACTGGGAAGACATGTGCACACCATCCCGAAGGGCTATTGTCGTAATTAACTGCATCAACGCAGTTGTAACCACAGACCAGCAATGATTACTGGTAGTTTGTAGCTTTACGTCTTTGCGCATCTTGCACCTTACGACCGTAAAAGCGACCTTCCGTTTTCCAGTTAATAAATCTCCTGTTGACTTTGCCGCATGTCTTCCATACGAATGATCGTTGCCTACGGTAATTAATGTTCTGAACAAAAGGCATTTTGTTGGACATGAGGCAAAGACGACGGCGACATCTGGACCTCGTATAATTTGAAACATGGTATATCTTCCTGATTAGTATGCCCCTTGAAACCAGGGCAAAATGATTTTTTTTTATCAACATGCAATTCAAATTATGTATATATTATGCAAAACGCCTCAGTTCATTAATGACAGATATTTTATACAGCCTGTAAAAACTCAGTTATCGATCGGTTGAATGAAATTTTATTTAATTTGATAGAATATTTATAATCTTCATGCAATCATAAAAAATGAGCAATTTATCCTATCGGGTTGCTTTGTGGTTCGGCTTCCCAGCATTGTTAACATAGCTTAATACTTTCGTTTATCTCACAGCATTTTTCTTCTCATTTACGAAAATTTAATTATTTTACATAATTTTAGTATTATATTACTTGGTGTTCTTCTTAGTAGCAGGGGCTGTGCAAAAGTTATGTAACAGAAAGGCCGGATTTTTGTATAATTTTTGTACATTAATCGCATACAGTTAAGAGAAGAAAAATGTGATAATAAAATCTCCCAACAAAACACAACGTCATGTGATTTGTTTAATATACAAGGCAAATTGTGTTACATTAATATTAATTCAGCTTGTATAATGCAAAATTACTGCGACCTTACATGCGCATGCCTGGCTTTATTGTATTTCCGTCGTTTATGTTCATTATGCTAGCAAACCGAGACTTAGTAAAGTATATACAAATAACTTGCTATGGTAATGTTGTTGACCTCTGTTATATATATCCCTCGTACTAGTAATAAAAATAAAAAGCAAGCTTCCATTTTCCTTGTTTATAGGAATATCAACCTTTTCGCTAAGTTGGCGAATTTTAATTCGTTTTGTGAAATATGCATCCTAGCAGCCATTTCGGAAGAGTTGTGCACGCATTTTCAGCCCTTTCATACATTATTTTACGCAGCAATATAAAGATTTATTACCTTTTTAAGCGTTCTTTTTCAATATAATTCTACATTGAATGCGAAGAGATATCATTTGAAATTCGAAATTGTTTGACTATATTGCAGGGGCTTTTTTTTTAATTCCAAGTCACATAAAATTTGACGTATTACATTCATCTCAGGGCAAATACAGTCATGCTTGATAATGGCCGAGATTGAAACGTTTTCGCTCCATTTAGCCACTGAACCGACAGTTGAAATTTATTTTAAAGCCTGCGTAGGTCATTCAATCGAAAAGAAAACCGTCTGAAACCTCCACTAACGAAATGTCATCCCACTACTATATATACCATCCCACCTACAAAATGTTGCCAATGTGATCTTCGAGTGCAAGTTTGTCGTATTCCACTGAAATTGAACGAAATACTTTTTGAGATGGGTCGCTTTTCTATTCGGCTTTCCAGCACAGATTCGGAGTATTGCAGTGAAGCGCGTCTTATCATGAATTTTCAAACTCTGCCTGTGCGAAAACTTTATTTGAATTCTGGGAAATGGATTTTCGACCGTTTCTGGTCTTTGTGTTGGAGCTTGTGTACCCTGCTATAAGCTGCGTTAGTGGCCCCACAGGGGGACGGTATAGGGCCCCACTTGGCTCGTTATTCGACGAGAGGAAAGGGCCGTGTTACCCCTCCAATGCCATTTCGGAGCTGGATATGTTTCTGCTTTTCTCCTTTCTACACTATATATATATATATATCCAACAGTACAGTATATACACTTCGCCACCCTTGAATGTGCGTGTTCTATGCTTGCGGGGCTTGCCTTTGGGAGCATTTAGAGACCTCTCGCCGACACATTATTAAATACTGTATACTCGTCGTGAAATGTTGTACCGAGACGAACAGCAAGAAGCAACATCGCCCCAGTTGCTGTTTATTGGCTTTCTTCTGATATTTATCTTTGGCGTGAATTTCTTTTTGCTTCAAATGTCCCGTTTGCAGCGAACGTTTGCGCAAAGCGATCTTCTGGAAAGATGCAGGGCTACACACTATTTGGGAATTGAGATGAAGTTCTTTTTCATCATCCTCTTCCCTCCCTCCCTCCCTCTGCTCACAACTTTTTCTGTAGAGCAGCTGCGCTTGATTCTTGTTGCAGATATAGAGAGATCTTCACTGCACTTCTCTATTCAATAAGTACATACTATATACATTGCAGAAAAATACTAAAATGTCTAAAATGGACTCCCAATGTGGCAACCGGTCCTTGTATCTTTATTGCGAGGTAATTTGCTGCAATCAACATTTGTCAACATGAAATCTCAATTTCCAGTTTATTAAATATTATTTTTTGTTTGAAATATTAATTTAGTGGTAATTCTTCTTTAAATTAATTTAAATTATATGAGGACATGTTAAACTTTTGAATATTCTGCCCCATACTGATTGTATCAAATTCCAATTAGCAAGTACTTTTACTTTTAACTGAGTGGATTTTTGTACTCAGCCCATGATATATTTTGCATTAACATGTGGAAAATAATCATTTTTTTCTATTGAAGAAATATGTAGGTTATCATCTGTAGAACTGGTTTTTTCGGTTTTAACCGCAGTTGCATGTTATTCGTGATATTGCATGTTTTTCCGTATAACGAAATTCGGTTTATAATACAACACTGAACGGTGTATCTGACGAGCAGGTTGATGATGGCGCCAAACCGAGCGAGACAGAAGCCTTTCAACCCCATAATAATCTTAGGTTTCTTATATCCCTTCCCCTTTCTTTTTCAACCCTTTGACCAGCAATTTCACGCCGTGTGCATCCTTTTACACAGCGCACTGCAGTTCAATGACGATATATGTTCGACGTTATTAGTCATTATTAATTGAAGATATACCCTGCTTCTATAAGGAAGTTTTTATACGTGTTAACAGTATTTTTTTGCAGTCTATTGAAATAGCTAGTTCACCAATTTCTCTTCTCATTATTAAAGTTTTGCGAGTATCTTGAGCAGATATTTTTTGTTGAGTTTAATTTTCTTGTTAATATTCAATGTTCAAAATTCATGTACAGTGGAAATATACGTATGTAAACAATAGACCTACTAAGAAAATATTGGTGAAAGTTGAAACTAAGGAAACAAAACTGTCTTGTATACCATGCATGCTTAAATTAATAATTTCACTACTTAAATTTGATCATTTTTGTGTAAACGTTATACGCAATTCAAAAATGCATACGATATTATATATAATATAATTGTGTATTCCATGTAAAGTTTAGTTTACTTTTATGCATAAAAGTTAGAAAGGGGAATGTGATACAATATCTGGTTGGATGTTTATTTTGAACTTCTGCCGCAAAGATTTCAAAATAAAATGTTAACCTAATTTTTGCAACACCTTCAATGATGTAGAAAATGAATTTCACAGCTTTAAAGTGATATTACGAAGCCTGTGTCATGTCGATTTGTTGATGTTGCATGTTGCACAGCTGAGAACATGGGAATAGTGCAGCTGAGCAAATATATTAGGCACGAGATTGAGCGCAATAAGAGGAATAACACAGACTGCAAATTGCGAGAATATCATGCACATAGATGCATTTTAATTACTAATCTGCTGTATGCTTGGCTGAGCCGTTTCACATAAAGATTTTCAAATGAAATGAGACTATAAATTCCTGTTTAAGCAGCGATATAAGCCGCTGTAATTTTCTCGTTGGAGACATATACCTACGTAAATATATAAATAATACATATTTTAGCAATTCGTGAAATCTTTGTCAAACTGGCATGAGAGTGTTGCGAATGTTGTAATAACCTTCCCCCTCACAATTATAGTATTTCTTTAAAAATTCACAATAATGACTTGTGTTTTTCCGGAAAATGTAGAAGTGAATTAATGCATTGTGATAAGGTTTTTTTCCCCTGTTCAAGGTGTAAAATGTGAAATTATTCGAAGTGAGTGGAGGTTTTAATAAATAGAGTAGCTAAAGATTATATAGTTGAGATGCAACTTACAAACTGAAGTAGTAATTTGTTTCCAGCTATCTTCCTGGCTTTAACGACAATATTTATTACCCAAGGGATTCCCAGAGGCGTGGCCCAACTACGAATGATTTTCGAAAGTTACTTGATCCACATGTTTTAAGTTCTAATATTGGATGTGAATATAAAAGTGGTTATATAAGTAGCTACATTTATTCCACACCCGTTCAAACTGCAGAATTATCCATTTATAACACTCTCCTCTATTCCAGTGACATAATTTACGAATGACCCCTCATAAAAAATAATAAAATAAATAAATAAATCACTACTTTCAGGGGGAATTTCAGCTATTGCAGGATGTATATATAGGCTATATATAGGTAGTCCCATATATAACAATGTCAATCACAGTGGTGTGCCACATGCTCATAATTAGTATAAGCTCGTATACGTGATACTCATTATGAAAAAGAGTAGGTAATACTAATTAGTTACTGGGGGTTGTATAGGGGAGGGTGTTGTGGGAGTTTGCATTTTGTCTGGATATAGCAATTATATATGATTAGCAATTTACAAACTTCGGATCGATATATCGACACCATGATTTGCTTGTCTGTAGCCAACATCTCTGGCAAAGGCGAACTGTTGAGTGTTGGTATGAAATGTACAGTGGGAACTAAATGCTGGCAAATGCGTTTCCACTTGCATTTCGGATCGATAACCCGTAATCTTTAACGTTCACTGTATATGTATAACAAGTTGGTTCATGGCAATGCTGTTGCCATGCAGCTCGATTTGGAGATGGAAATTTATCATTGCCAATATAAGCTCTTATACAGTAGTTGATAAAATGTTGCTGTTGTTGCTTAGTGATGATTGGCAGGCGGTTGTTATTCAATCGGCTAGAAGTTGGTCTGGTTTTTGCTGGAGCTAACAACCTTAGAAATCTCTTTCTTTTTTCTTCATGCAATGTACTCTACCATATATCGTACATATGAAAGAACGACTCCTGAGAATAAAACACGCAGTATAAAGGAAAAATGATGACGTGGGAAAAAAGAAAGAAAGAAAGAAGGGATGAAAAACGAATTCGGGTACTGTAGTTGAGGATTGATGCGGACTTCCCGTCAGCTTTCTCTCGCCGCTTTCACTGACCTTTTCAGCATTCAGAAGGCTGAATGTCACTTAATCAATTTATTCATTTCCGTTCACGGATTACGTTGCGTTTTACTTGGCACCGCTGGCGGCCATCTTGCAATGGCGGCGTTATTCTTTTGCGCACACTTTCACCAATCTTTCTCCCTCGTTGCCTTTCCTAGTAATCCGAGGTCTTAGGCGGACATCTATCAAAATCCCAAAGACCTGCCTGCATGCTATAGCAAACCACCTTCCGGAGGCTAGAAACGCTCCAACACTCCGAATCTAGGAGCATGCGTGCAACACCCAGAAATCTTTTTATCCTTCGTTTTTTTGTGGGTGAATGGGGTGGGTTTGCGGGTAGAGGGTAGGGTATAGGGTGGAGGATGTGTGCAAAAATTGCTTGAGATCCATGGGAAAATTTCGTGCAGACGGCGACCGAAACCAGATGCGAGTGATGGTCATCATATCTCGCATGTGCAAATGAAAACTGATGAGGCTGCGAGTGAAAGGCGAAAGATAAAGTTGTGGGATGTTTGTTATGTAGTTTGTTGGTGTTCGGAGGAGGAGCTTAATTGTGGTGGTACCCACAAGCATGGCGTATGAAAAGCCTCAGGGGTTCGTCTCATGTTATGAAGTTGCCAAACTTCTTTACAAGCATTCTTTTCTTTTTGCTCCCCATGCCATCGATTTTCAACATTTTTTGTCCATTGGTTTGTGTGCAAAAAATAGTAAGTAGATATACCAAATGCGAAAAGATTCCTCTTTTGTTTGTTGTTCTCCGAGTAGGCATGTGTAGGTTTTTTGAGGTGGACCGAAGTTTAAAAAAAATCACGTGTGCGTGTCGAGATTTTAATCTGAATGGGACGGTAATGACTTTCATGTGAGATTGTTTTGCTATATATACTGACAAAGGTATGGGACTGGGTGGAAAGAAAAAAATCATTTGAGGTTTTCGGTATGTTCTTGCTGCATGGTAGCGGTGTGAGGAATGTCAAACTTGGGCCAAATGTTGTTTATATTTAGATTGCTTCTTCATGTTCCAGGAGATGCTCTTCTTTCAGTTTCACTTTGGTTGCAATTCAAACAAGTATTATTGGAGTCGGTGAACGGAAAGGATATATTCAGTATAGTTGCTAATACGAGCTCAACAAACCAGTTTTTTTACTCTATTTAACCCCAACCATTGTTTCTTGATTACAAATAAATACACCGAATGGTTCTTTGAAAAGTGTATCCATATGCAATAAAAAGCGTTATTTTTATACAAAAGCACTCCACTGCGTATAATTAGCTTATGTATGTAGATTTATTTATGTGTAATATAAACAAGATTAATGACTTGCATAAAAATTTAATTGTAGTTCAGATCTTATTCAAAATTATTTTACTCAATTGAACAGCACTGTTATAAAATATTACATTTCTGAACTTTACTTTTTAAAATTGTTAAATGCAATAAACCTTAAAACTTTTATTTGCGCTTTGAAGGCAATATTATTTAGTTATGAAATGTAATTTTAATGATCTTAAAGTGATAACAATTTATCCAGGAAATGTTTAAAGGTGAACTGACAGCGAATCCTAACACAATCATTTGTTTGTGAAAATCGACAAATAAAATCACAAATAATC
>JAQFZQ010003198.1:0-11381 GCA_034696005.1 Glomeris marginata | reverse complement strand
TTAATGTGGGTTAGGTTACGGTATCTAATATAAACTTAGTACCCAAAAAACTTAGTTTTTTACACGGCTTGTTTTACGACCTTGCAACACTTACGGTTGCACCAGTGGAAGACTGATAGCGTTGGTGTCCAACACATGTACTTTGAATGAAAGTCTGTTGCATACGTCAAAGTGAATTATTATAGCATGAACATGTACAGAAAGTTTGTTTAAAAAATTTGATATTTTGTTAAATTGGTAAATTTTAAAACAATGAATATAACAGGCCGTACGAAAAACAAAAGAAGTTTTTTTGGGTACTAAGTTTAATGCACAAGTATAAACTTATTAAAAGACACCATTTCGCCTAAATTCGTGTCATTTCAAAAAATTACCAGCTGGAGAAATAAAAAAAATTTCACCAGCCGGGATCGAACCGGGGACCTCAATTACGCAAACAATCAAACAAACAAACACTATGCACGACTTAGTAAAAATATGTTCAAATGATGTCTTTTTGGAAATTACTGTGTGGAAATTAGTAAAAAAAGTTATTTGCGCTTAAAGTTTTTACGTTTTGGTTTCTTATGGCGTCAGCAAGGTCTCAAAACGTCCAACTTAATGAATCTTTAAGCGCTAATAACTTTTTTTTACTAATTTCCATATAGATTTTGTTTAAACACTTTTGTTTTATTTATGGTTTTACTTTGTGTTGGTTAAGTTTCAGGGTTTACCTTAATAAACAATGTCATTTCACCTTTAACTAAACTTAATATTGCTTTGTTTTTATAATACTTCAAGTATAAACTTAATAATATACTACTTGCATGACAAACAACTAGTTTTTCTATTACATATTTTTTTGTATAACTTTAAATGTGTTAAATTATTATTATGAAATTATATCAAAAACATTCTGTGAGAATATTAATATGCAAATGATGATTAAAAACTGGTAATTAGTTAGGTTGATATGTATATTTCTAGTTGTTAGTATTTAATTAACCGTTCACCATATTTTTATAAACATCTTTAATGTTTCCCCTTAATTTGTAAAATATGTAACCTGTTATAATTACGTATTTATATCTACATATAAATTAATTGTAATTATCTGTTAATTAAATTACTCTTTTAATTGAAAAGTATAGTCGGCTTTGAATTTCCCCATAAAAATAAAGCGAGATGATTAAAAGAAACGAAATGCATGGGTTAATAAAAAAGGGAAGTTTCAGTTTGATGTAGGTATTTTTTGTATGAATTTGTGACGTCACATTCACATCTTCAAAATTATGTAAATGAGCTTGGCAATTGACGTTTCTGTCGTTTCATTTTTTGGAGATGTCATTTCGGAAAAAGGAAGATGTTGGATTGAGAGAGAGAGATGGAGAGAGAAGAAAGGGACTGGGGGTATTAATGGAGGGGTAAAATGTTGGATTACTCTCTCCTGGATCACTGCTGGCCGCCACAGGAAGTGAAGCGAGCTTATCGCTTGCAAGCTCCTGGTTTGCTTTGTAAGCCGCTGGCTGCTGTGCAATTATCGCACTGCGTGACGTCATCCACCCGTTTTACCACTCACTGATAAAAACTAGGGGCAAAAAATACTAACAAACTACAGTGGGCGTGGCCTATTTTTCCGCGATTAAATTGCAGTTAATTTTGGGCCGCAGCGACATCTGGTGGCGACTGACGGAATAATAAAAGCGACCCCTTTTACTCGTCTTCGCTGCGTTTTCATCTCTGGCACTTAGAAATTTAATATGCTGACCGATGGGCGTTTCTCGTTCGGCCCCTCCCCCTTTTGTCCTCTAACAATGCAAAAAGACTTCTAATACCACAGTTCCATGATATGCAGTATAGGGTTTGGGCATTTTTTAAATTGCTGAATTTGTAATTACAAAATTCAAATGTCTTCGAAGCTAGAAATTTATAACAAAATGGCGGAAAGTAATTGATTTTAAAGATTTCCACAAATGTAAACAATATTATGTGCTGATGTTGTTGTATTGTTAAACATGTATGTGATGGAATCATAAGGTATTTGATGATTTTTCCCATTACACGCAGGTTTTCTATTATAAACAGGTTTCCGTATAGTATATTATTACAATAAATTTGATTTATTTCAGCTGAATATAAATTCAATTGCAGACAGGTTTCACTGTAGACAGGTTTCACTGTAGACATATTCTATATATTTTATACTAGTGAAACCTGTTTATGGTGGATTTGCCTAAAGGCTTCCACAATAGACAATTCTTTTGCAAAAATTTAAGTTTTTCTTCATAAACAGGTTTCACTGTATAATTAAAACAAATAAACTTATGAAAATTTTTAAAATTTGCACAATGAAACCTGTCTAAACAGGAACCTGTCTAAAGCAGAAACCTGGCTGTAACTGAAGTTTTTTAGTCCCTTGGAGGCTGTTTCCATAATAAAATCACTGTCTATAGCTGAAGCCTGTTTAATATTTCCAGTACTGTGGGTTTCCGTTATACACAGGTTTTACTGTATAAAAACTAGAGAATGGAGTAGCAGTTATGAACTTATTTATTTATACATAATAACAGCAAATTAATAAGTTATTACTAAGTTTATATACGTTCGCCGTGAATGGTGCTTGTCCGTTTGTTTGCAGGACATTTCGGCTAATTTTTTACCCAACTTCCATGCATCCTAGAGTGCTGAAATTTGGTATACAGATCAGTCACACTGTATATCTTCATCTTTGAAATGTTTTTTTGTAAGTTAGGACTTAGAATCGCGAGTATTTCGCTTGCAAAAACCGAAGCGGGGGTAGCTTTATTGGTTGTTTTCACTGCACAGCCCATTCAAAACTCCGATTCATCATTGACGCTTGTTTTTCTCTAAAAATAATTAAATAAATGTGTGATAAAATGTAGAATACAGTATGTCAGGCAACAGCAACAACTTTGTGCATATGAACGGACCTTACTTTGATAACGCAGAGCCTGGCAAGCTCACATGCGAGTGACTCACAGTAATGGTATGATTTATGACAATAGAGAAAGCACTGGTTTCCCAACCTGGAACTCAATGGAGGTGAACTCGTCCAGAAGTTGGCTTTCGTTTGGCATATTTGGGGCATTATTTTTTTTTGTTGGTAGGGTGGTGGACTTGCGCATGCGCAGATGTAAGAGGCTGCCACACATTGGTGCACCAAGTGCAAGTTCAGCTCCAACGAAACCTGCTATTTTTTTTTCAGTTGCTCTTTGCCTTGGCTGGCATTTCCCATATCCCCCACACCCCCCATACACCCTCCACATAACATAACCTTCTGCAATAGGCCTCCTTTCAAAAATCTCTCTCTTTATCCATATTTCATCGTTTTGCCATTTTACTTGCGCATAAAGCAAAGACAAACGAAAAATAACAAAAAAACCCTATAGTTGTTTAGAAAATATGTAAAACTAATTTTATATGTAGGCACACATATAGTGTACATAATTGATATAAGCTTAGCTATACAGTTTCAGAGAGAAATTAGATTTGATAGTACATTGCTTGTTGTTTGCTTTAGACTGGATTTTAATTATTAGAGGGTTTCTTAGTTAAAATTGGATCTAGTTGGGACACTTTTATTAAATATACAGAGGGTTTGAGTTTATAGGGGTTCAATTTAAGCAGGTTATACTGTAGTAATGGGTTGTTTTAAATGGACAACAGCTAGTGGTGCCCTCTATAAAACGTATATAAATGGAAAAGCAGGTCAATAGTATGTAATTGGAAGGACAACATTAAAATTAGAAAGAGTGTTGAGTGTAAGGAAAACTAGTTGACAATATGGGAACTTTCAGAGTTGATAATCCCATTTGTGATAATTATTTGGTTAATTATTTTGTTTATTTGTTTTTGGTTATTTATTTTATTTACCCAGTTTTACTGGTTTATTTATTTACTTATGTGTACTTATTTTTACTTGTGTTTGCAGAATGTATTTATTTTATACCAGTCAATATTGTTACCATTTATTTATATACATAAACTATTCAAAAAAATATCCTTAAATTTAATTTTTGATGAAATTTGTTCATTCTTTTATTTAGTTAATGATAATTATTAATTATATTATGCATATTAATCGACTATGCGAAAAATGTTCAAATGCACAATTAAAATATCTGACTGTACTATTAATTATAAATTAATGTTAGTTGACTGTAAGGGAAAACGTTGATAATAAGGGAGACTTTGCAAGGATATATGTTATATAGATTATCGATTTTCGGCTTCCCAAGTGCGAATTAAAAGCTGAATTGAGCATGTTTCCTGTTATTTGATAGTAAACTCATTTGACACAACAGATTATGTGAATTCCTTGATAAAATCAGATTCAAAAGTCGATTTTGTTCCCATTCAAAAAGCACAATTGTTCTCACCTGCTTTGTTTACAATGTGTCAAGTTAACTGTTTCTCAAATATCGATTTATCATTTTTGTACATCATTATTAGGTATAATTTTGATGAACAGTAATTGCATGGGTATACTATGATAACAGTTGTTAATTTATTGGACTAATAATAATAGGGCCTATACAGTAATATTGAATAGATTATATTTTGCTTTTAACAAAATAAAAGTAGGCCTATATTATGTTTTACACGTGGAAATTTGATGACAGATTTATTTGGTGCTTGCTGCTCTAATATCTCTAGTGTCAGTGGAATTATGAAACACGCTGTTGCAGATAAAATATATGGATTCTTTTGATGCAGTAGCAGGTTTTTTGTTTAGTTGGAAACGCAATTTTGCCACCACTTGACTGATTTTCGTTGAAATTGAGCAATTTATAGCTCAATACCTAGATGAAGAGCTGTTCTTTTTCTATGTGTGTGTGTTGCATATTTAAGTCGGTTGGGGGCGCTGGTGTCGCGGCGGTTTTTGGGGAGGGCGGCACTTGAAAACAGCTGCTTCAATAACTGGCTCAGAATTCGTAAGTGGGCGTTGTTTTTGAGGTTGCAGCTGCGCCACCTGCACCTAACCTTTAATAACGACGCAAACGCCACCAAGCGGTGACTGATTAGACAATATAACGACAACTGCCACCCTAAAAATTCTCCCAAAAAAAAATTGAAACCATTATTTTTGTTTTGCCTAATCTGACTGTGCATGTGTGCCGCAAATATCACATGAAAAGCAGTGTACAATTTATCAGAGTAATATCTACACTGTAACTAGCCGCCATTTTGTAAACTTTAGCAAAGATTTTTACAGAGAAACAAACCTGTAATTTCCAGTTCAAATCTGGTTATATAAAACATGTGAATGTGTACAAATATCTTAGATGTACTTACAAACAAACATATTGTGTCATTCTATGTAATTTAAACAGCTGAGTAGCGCCCTACTGGTGGCCAAAATGTGCAACTGCAAATTTTCTGCTTCAATTCTCAATTTAAACCATTTTGCTTGTGGACAAATAAACATTACTGGCATATTTACGAGAATTCTATCTATTATATGAAATAGGTCAAATAGATGAATGGACACAAATAAGAGAACGCAGCCCTGTGATTGGTTAACTGACAAAATGCATGTATCCCTTTGAAAATGTTTTGCGGAATTCGTTTGTCATCGATTTCGTGTATTGCTAAATTAATGGCCGTGTATTAGGTTGATCGGTAAATATGCAATAAATCGATGAACATATTGAGTTGCAGGGAAATGCATCCCATCATATTAAGGAAATTTCGATTTGCATGTTAGGGTTATTTATTTTGCAAAAAAGAAATCTTCACTGTACCTTGAAGGTGAACCGATACGGTTTGTTAAAGTACCCTGAAACTTTATCTAAATTTACAAATGCAATGAGGAAAGCGAGTGTTGCAGTAAAATCTCAGTGGAAATTACTAAAATAAAAGTTAATGGCACCTAAAAAGTTTTAAAGTTTGTTGAACAGGAGGTTGGATAACATACACGAACCTCCTAACTTAATTACCCCGTCAAACTTTAATTGATAATAACTTAATTTAGCCTATTTAAACTACACAAAGTAAAAACTGCTATGAAATTCTGAATATATTTTATTAACGAAAAATAGATTAATTTGTTTTGATGACATACTTTAGAATTACATATACATATTTAGAATGAAATCTTTATAAATTAATATTAAAGGAGAACTGACACGGTTTTGTAAGGTCCCGTGCCATTAAAACGGCAGATTTTGAACGTTAAACTAAAACTATGAGTTCGATTAAAATAATTGTTTAAAAATTATTGAAGGAATTACTTAAAATGAACGAGGGATCGTAAACCAGAACGCCATTGGCTAACTGGCGACTGTGTGTTGATCTAGGCTGCTGCAGCCAATGAGGCCGGTTTGGGAATGTTATCATTGTTGTTTCAGCCAATGGTAGCGTATTATCTGGCGCCCGCCGGTGGACGATTTTACGAAACTTCAGATATTTTTACAAAAATAACGAATCGACGGAAAAATTTCAAAAAATCAGGTAATGTGCAGATAAACGGGGTTATCGCATGGAAAATTGTTCAACTGATTTGGTGTTGAAAATTTTACCCTGTCAGTTCTCCTTTAAGTATGATTATTTTTTTTAATGGCAAGCTATGAATGAAAGTTGAAGTGCGCTACAATTCCTGATAAATAATTATTGGTAATGCGTGAACAAATGGTTCAGAAATGTTACAGCTCATGGTAAAGTTATCCAACATGGCAAGGAGGATGTTATGCACAGACATCATTATACAGTAATATTGTTTATCATTATCAGATGACAGCGTAGCAGCAATTGGAATAACTAGGCATTTCATGTCTCACATATTCATAAGCGCTGGATACGGGGTGGATACATTTTATTTCATGAGGTAACACATTATTTCTTCACGAATTGCAAGTTACTGCAATGAATATATATCCTAAAATTTATGAAACATTTTCAGTGGGTTACTGTTATGCTATGTAAAATTTCGGCATATAAGAAAATACGGCAGCGTTAACAACATTCAGCTTTGCATTCTCCGATATTTCAGGTTAGTATTTTGCAAAAAGGAATACAATTCATGCAATGTTAATTTCTTATTTGAAAACAGAGTACTGCCTTCTCTGGCTATGTTAATTGCCTGGACAGCTGCATTGGCACCCTTAATCGCAACAGGACCACTATCAAATTATGCCACAGATGAGATGACAAAATGCCGCAAATATTGGTGGCGTAATATCCTGCTAATCAACAACTATTTTTCGGGATATGTTGGTTACTTTTTTATCATTGACGACAGTTGAGGAAGGGAAGTCAAACCCAGAATTAGAGTAACATCAGAATTAAGCGTGGTTCACATGCAAGCATACATTGACGCGCGCCAAAGTTATCATATGCTGGAAGATGCGTCAAGCGGTACAAATTTTCTAACCCATGTCATCCTTCATCTTATTTCTGCATACCCTTTGTAATACATTAAGAATGAGTTCCTGCTTCCTCACTCTTGGAATCATAACAATTGTCAATGTCCGAACATGTTTAAAAGTTTTATATTTTTGCAGACTGGCTGCCTTCATTTCACTTGGTATGTTTCAGTAGATTTCCAGCTGTTTTTACTTTCTCCTTTGATACTTTATCCACTTTACAAGTAAGAAAACATTTTTGTTACACGATGGCAACCAACGTACCTCTTACGCATGTCTACATTACTCTTGTATTCAGTCGACCCAAGATTGGATATATGGTTATGGCAGTTGCTACAGCTGGGTGTATAATAGCCAATGGAATTGTTTCTTACCTTTCAAGGTAAGATTAAACATAAGTAAATTCCTAATACATCCCAAAACATCCCAACTGTAACGAATGACCCTATTTTTCAAAGCGTCTGAATTGAAATTGTCGGGACCACAATTATTTCGCGTATAAATAATAAATCTTGCACACTTTGCTGTAACAAAAACACATTTTCAAATCTCCCTTATGGAACAGTGTGCTGACCTCAGTACTTTAGTTTTATTGAAATGAAATCAAACATTTCAACACGTGCGAATTGATCGTGTCGTAAATTTCTTTCTAGCAACATTCAGGATTTGCTTGACAAAACCTATTATCAAGCATACCCACGTGCCCCGGCATATATTGTAGGGATATTAACTGGCTACATTTTACAAAAACCAAATTTGGAAATCAAATTAAAACCGGTAAGTACGCAAGTTCAGTTTGTTTTTTTCCTTCAAAATGCTGGTATGCCTAACATATCTCTACACTAAGATATAATAGTAATAGTAATAGTAATTAGTAATAGTAATATAGTGATTCCCAGGTAAGCCGTAGACTAAGTAGGCGGAGCTTTCGTCTGACTGCAGACAATGGCATCGAGTAGTATGCCTACTTTATCGTTTTCCGTAATTACTGGGAGCATTATTGTGCAACACATTACGATTGATGTTTACAAATGATACGAAACCATGATTCGGTTTGTATCGATTGGTATCGGGATCAAAGCTCCGCCCTTGTTCCGCCTCTTTAGTCTGCGGTTTGGCTGAGAATCAGCATAGTAATAGTAATAGTATTAGTAATAGTAATAGTAATAACAATAATAATAACCCTTAAATCAAATAAACTGCTTTAAATTTTAAGCAGTACTGTCAATTTCCTTTCAGATTACAATATGTTGCTGTTGGGTCTTATCAACCATCGTGAGCCTCTTAGTAATTTTTGGAATGGCAAATGGTCTAAACTACATCGAAGCACATCAAGGTTCAGTGAAAACATCTGAGCTATTGTTACAGACTTTTGGCAGATTTGCATGGTCTATTGCCGTTGCATGGATCACAATAGCATGTGCTCGTGGTCATGGAGGTAACCTAATTGCCATTTATACTAACAGCAAACCTCATTATGATAGCCTAGTTTAGGGTAAAACTTAACTGCGTGCAACATTACCAAGGGTCAATAGCGTCCAGCATTGAAATTGGAATCCATTTAAAAATGGCAAAATTATGATAATGTTTGCATCAGTTAATTATTATTAATTATTTAACGGAGAACTGACACGGTAATACCTTTGGTAACGGATTTAACAAATACTTGTCACAACACATCAGTTATGCTACCTGAAGTTACTTAAAAAAATTGAGCCCGATTAGTTGAGCGATTGCAGAGATATAACCGTCAGTTGTCTATTATTCACAAGTTTCTTGGCAAGTTTCCTGGAGAAATCCGTGTGGTGGCGGTGCTATCAATGCGTCCACAGTGGTGCTGTTGACGCAATGAGGTGATTGGTTGATGCGTCATGTGATTGCGTCCTATGATGACGCAATTGCAACCGTGTACCCTTTTTATCCCGGAATGGGATCATTCCCATATTACATCACATTTCCCTTGGGTTTTGGACCCTCCCCCCTCCCTCATTGTCAGCCATCATCATTTTACACTAAACCCCCTCCCCCTTTATTACATCATCACACTATTGTTAGACCCACTCTAAACTGGATTAATTTAAAGGTGAACTGACAGGGCGGGAAAATTGGACTATGACCCACCCTGCCATTGGGTAAATTTGGACCACCCGCCAATTAGTCTGTCCATGATTGGCCAGAATGGGCACTCAAGGCACTGACCATAGTCCAATTTTCCCGCCATGTCAGTTCACCTTTAAATAAAAATGTATTTGGCAATGCTGCAGCATCTTTAAACGTTCATTATAATTCGCTCCGCAATCTTCTTCCCATGTTGCCTGTATCAATTCTCTGATGTCTTTAACTACTGGAAGACTGTTTGCACGTGCTTCATAGAAAATGGGATTCTCAAATAAAATTGTATTACATTCTAGCACTCATTTCTACTAAGACACTTGCACATGTCAGTGCTTACATTATCAAGTACCTAACTCCCCCTTGCCCGTAGTCACAAATTGTCATCATTTTCTAAACGTGATGACGTAATATGGGAACGATCCCAATGAAAAACTTTCCCCGCACGGTTGCATCCTTTAGTATCCCTTGCAGCAACAGCACCAAAATGTTGGTTAGGTGAAACACGTTCCGCGAAACTTGTGAATACCTTAACATGGCGGTTCCACATAAAAGTTCCAAACTTGTCAATCACCCTTGCAAATCCGTATGGGAGGTGTAGCAGGGCATGTGCAATACACCAAATTTCTATTGCTAATGACTTTTTGTTTACTAATTTTCACAGAGATTACATTCCAACTCTTCATTTAACTTCGGTTTTACTTTGATTTTTGTTTTTTTAATTTTCAGGGAAACTTCAAAACCGTGTTAGTTCTCCTTTAAAAATATGATGCAATCTAACCAATTCAATTTATGCACATTTGTAATCTGTTCCGTTTGATTATACTATTCGATTTCGTATGTTAAAAAAATAAGTATAGCATCGGATTCATTACTGGAAAATGGTGTTCTTTCGTAGATATCTTAACCGGGTTTTGCTTTCTACATTAATTTATATAACTATGTTAGCATCTTGCGCATAACCATCTTAAATTGCCGTCATTTTTCAGGAATTGTGAATCATATTCTAAGTTGGAGGTTTTGGATGCCTTTATCCCGGCTTACATACAGCATTTACCTTCTGCATGTGGTCGTCTTGCATCACTTTATTTCCACAAGACAGAACAAATTTCACTCCGACCGACTATTTCACGTTAGTACACGTATCATAGTTGTGCGCGGCATTTTATGCCATATTATATTTCTAATAAATTTTCTAATATTTTCAGATCTTATTATTTCTGGGCACATTAACGTTGACCATCGTTGTTTCGATACCATTTACATTGGCTTTCGAATTCCCAACGGCAATGATATCGAAGATGAAGTTCAAATTGAAAAATAACAAGGGCACGTTGAAAAATCTCAATAAGGCTGTGGCATCTAACCAGGTCCCAGTTAAATCAGATGAGAAAAAAGTGAACAATGATTTACAAGTGCAAATCACAATATAAAATTATATTACCTAGAATTCTACGCATTTTCACAATGTAGGATAGACACTTAATATGGTGACTATGCGAATGCGATCTCTGAATAAGCAGTACGTGAACCATTGCTACCTGTTAAATTAATTCTATCAACTTTTGTAAAATAAGGAAATTTGCATGTTGAAAGACCTTCATTGAACATTAAATTATATAATTTATGTTGTACATTAAAGGTGAAATAAAATGGCTGTGTACGGCACCAGGAAACTTCGAGAATTTTACTGCTGTGGTTCGTTAACTTAAATACAAAATGTTTTTATCAAATGGTTCACTATAGGTTTAGATTGTACGGGATAGAGAGTACATAACCATCTATGTTTCGATGTGAAAGAGGACCTAGCTAGGGTCATAAGCATGTCATAGTGTCCTTGAAAGGCTGCTGAAGACCAATGCGAAAGATAGAAACATAAATGACAAATTGGGATGGGAGGGTCAA
>JAQFZQ010003197.1:0-11386 GCA_034696005.1 Glomeris marginata | reverse complement strand
GTTTTGGCGTAAAGAGTCCCAAAACCAATCACGTTGCTGCAATCGAGTTTTTCCTTATAGCGGAACGCAGTTTAGTAGAACCTAATTAATTTTAGAAGTGACTCAAGAATTCCATGGCTGCAGAATTGGAGTGCATGCAGCATTAGCCTTCTGACGTCATGTAAAGTGCTAACATTTTTGTTAGCAAAATATTTCTAGTGTACATCACACAGTATTTTTAACTGTAGTTATTTTGCTAACTCTGTGAAGTTGGTCTGAAAAAGAATGGAGATTTAGCTCGGTTTCAAGTTAATAATAGAATCATGGATGCATAGATCAACTTGAAGTATGTGGAACTAAGCCATGCACTTATTTATTTTTGGTAGTCTCCAACTAAATTTGCAAAAGTTAAATTTTTAAACATGTTTTCAAGTTATCACACAGCACACTTTGCTATTAAAAAAATTACAACTCATAATGCACATATATGTGCATTATAAAAACATAAAAATTAACCTACAAAAGTAAACATGTCGTTCCACCATTGAACATCAAATTGGTCATATTGAAAAACAATTTTCAAAATCGGTTCATAAACGACCTATAAAAAGATAATTGCTGCAAATTTGAACTACCTCGCCAAACATGATTTTAAACGCATGTACTGAAAGTTAATTAAATATTATGAAGTAAACAACTTGCGAATTAATTAACTGAAAGGATAATTTTGTGGGAATAAAGCCATGTGACACTTTCATAAATCCCCAATGCATACATTCACAAATCTCACAGCTTAAATACTAGATCTTGTTCACCCACGCATTCCATATTGGGGTAATAACAACATGATTTTGAGTGGAAAGTGATGAGATGGAAGGGATTACTGGTCATGCACAATCATATACATTTAATTTCTCAAATGTGACAAAAGTCAATCGGTGGTTACAGCATCACATATCAAGTGGAGATAATAATTATTATAATCAATTATTTATAAATGTGAAAGACAATTTCTGAATGGAACTAAATTAAAATTCTTGGAACCATGTAAATTAAATCAATATATCGGAATTGTGCTTTATGGTCCTAAACGAAAAACAACTTCTCTGCAGCAGTTATAGCTGTTAATGTCAAAACCCAATCCACATGATAATATAACCTTGTGTGGCAAGTAAGATTATGAGACTCTTGGTCATGTGACTTGGCCAAATTCCAATAAATATTCAAATCCTGTTTTTGGTTGAAGATTGAATGCAGCAACTGTTTAGACTTTACTCACATGAACGAATTAGGGTCCTACTTATAATATTTTGATTTTCTAATGGATATAGTATATAAATCAAAAATAGTTATTACAGCTGAAATCTCTGGTCAATTGTTTTTAGAAAAACTTCGCTTAAAATTCATGTTCGCTTGTTCCCTACGTACAAACTGAAAGCCTACAATAACAACTTGAAAATAAACTTGAAACTGAAATAGGTTATTGTTTATGAAGCGTGAACCACCTTTGACCAGAAAAAAATAGAATTTGGCAGGCAAAGTCTCATCCTGCAAATATACTCCTTTTTAATTTATATTGTTTAGTACACAAGCTATAGAGAGGCGCATGCACACTTAATCCTGCCAAATTCCATACTAACTGTGCTCGAATGAATTAACAGTGCTCAAATAGCAGTAAATTAGAGCAAAAATAAAATCCAACGCCCACATTAGGTGACTTATACAAAAAATAAGCACTTGCTAAACCAAATCCATATAGCACTTGCATACATTTGCTTCTACTAATATATCTGCAATTACTATATTAATTGCTGAAATTCCCATAATTTGTGTCCATATTTCTATTTCTCCTGTGCGGTTTATAAATGCACCAAATTTTATGAAAATAGTTTTGATTAACTAAATTAAATGTGCTCTTTCAAGCGCCTAATTCGAAATTGTGCCCCATCTTCAACGGTTCAAAAGTTAGAAAATGGATGACCTTGAAGGTGACGTCATAGGTCACGTGCGATACGATTTTCTTATTTCCCCCATGACTTCCTATTCAATTGTGACAACTGTACAGAGCTATCATTTACCATTTTAAATATATTTAAAAAATGACCAGACTTTTGCCGCACCCTGTATATATATTTGCCACTTGCCTCACTCTTGCAACCAAACCCTTGAATTGCAATATTTACGTATACAGAGGACAAATATGTATTTCAACTAGGTAGATTTTCTTTTTCAAATATTGTTCTCGCGAGAAACTTAACTTTTAGTAGAGCAACAATGAAAGACTAAACGTCAAATGTCTAATTTAACAATGTTAGGAAATATTGAAGAGAATAGAAATATCACAAAGGGAACGAGGAAAATAAAAAGTGTCATGCACTGATCTCCAAGGAGATGCAACATATTTCTAACAATGCAACTATAATATAAAAATTGACAACCGGAAATTGGTCCTCCTAATGTAATGTCACATTTCCTTCATTGCAGCAAGTAAAAAATATTGGTCCATATATATCTTATAATGTTTGTCACAACATAACGTCACACCATGACCTTGTTGAAGTGTGCAATGTTAATACTATCAGGTATCATAAATTCTAAATAATATGTACAATACATTATTTATAAATATCTGTATTACACTAATTTGATGATGCTTTACAGCTTTCAATTGGGTACTGTTGTGCTAACTGCAATAGTAAAAAGATGCAATCTGAATGACCTTGAAGATTATGTCCAAGGTCACGTGCGATATCATTTCAGGAATGCTCACATATTATTTAATATTCACTCGTTTCAGAGCGTCACAATGTACCGATTTAACCCATTTCATTCAACTAGAACTGAAGTCTACCCTTGCTACGTCATCAAATCGAGTGGGCAAATGATGAGACCATCCAAATGCGGAGAAACCATGCACATTTGCACGAGTCACGCTTGAAAATATATCCACACAGTTACATTCGTTGGATGACGTCATTTCTTTGATGGATGAAGTGTGGCCAATGATTCGAGTTGGGATGTTAAGGGCGTAAAAATTGGTAAAAATATAACTGAATGACGTCATTAATGCATTTTATGATGTTGCCAAATTTAAGGTCAAGCATCAAAAAAGTTACCCCCCTCCTGGCCAAACGCCGCTAGCAGAAGCGCCCTGGACATTTTTAAGTGTTTTCAGGAAAACTAAAAAATGAATACTGGAAATAATTGAAGTTTGAGCTGCAGAATACAATCTTACATTTTACTGATAAATTTGAGCGTTGTAGGTTAATTCAAAATCCAAGAGTAATTTTTAAAGTATCGCACAGTTCTGAAGTACATGCCCTACTCGGAAAGCTTCAAAAAAATCTCCATAAATCTGGCTATGCAAATTAAGGGAGAAAACTTGGAACGAAATTCACCATAGGGAAGCATGGGCAACAGTATCGCCCTCTGGCGGAAAAAGCAGGCGAACCCAAAGGGGTAGCATATCCTGTTAAGCTATGGATGGTGCCAACATTTTGTAATAAAATAGTAAATGGAGCTCGTATGGGGGGGGGGGGTGAAACTTCCATTTTCCAATAACATTTGCAAACTATTCCTCAATCCAATTGTCCTACGTCTTATATAAGAACGCATATTGTGTACACATACATAAATCAGGGTTTTACCTGATATAGCACTGATTGAATTTCAGTGAAGCATATTTGAAATTGTTAAACACGCCATGGTATATGTATGTAGCTATGTACCTTCCCTTGGGGAATCTATCTGTGATGGCCCCTGGTGCAGAATGGCGATTCCTTCTGCGCTTGGCAACTTGTGATTGTGAATTGTGTGAGTTTCGACCACCAGAGGACCTAGCCTTTGCCGGCGAAGTCTCACAAGACCTGCTTGCACAATCTTCGTTTGCAGCTTTAGAGTTGCCATTTGATGTCGTTTCATTTGGTTGCTGCTGCTGCTCTTGATGCTTAAGGGGCGTTTGCACTGGGGACATCTGTTGCGCCTTTTGACCGCTAGGGCACCGAAAAACCGACCACAACAGCACCATAATGGCCAGCATGACCTCGTCTCATCAGCTAAATGGTTCTTCAGGTAATATAACGCACAGATGCTGATCCAACATCATCTCCTTTCACTATAATCCTTCGTCTTTTTCCCACAATCGCATTCTGCAAAATCCACCAAATGCAATCTCGCACTCCGCAACGTACCGTATCACAGCGGTGTTCTTTCCATCAGATAATTAACACCCACACAAGGTCCACGTAAATAAGCACACAGACGTTGATCCGAGTTTTCCTGATTTTTTTCTTTCTATTCTAGATTCCTTTTTCACAGAATCCCAAACTTCCTGTTTCCCCGTTTCAACAAATGCATCTTAGCTGGTCAGTGCGGTCTGCCATATTGATCTCACTACAAATAGTGGCAGCAGAATTGCTAAAATAAACACTCACTGTAGGTGTCCAACGTTGTTAAGAGCAACGATCCAGCGATGATGACACGAGCTAGCTGCTGAGAACGAGCAAGATCTTGTTGAAAATTCCGAAAATGGGCGAAACGCCGTTGGTGGCGCACTTCGTATTTGGCGCCTAAATCGCCGAAATGGCGAATGGAGATGGTCGGGTTTGAAAATGGTAGATTTCGTAGTCGAAGATGGTCGATATACGAAGTATTCCAGCGGATGGTTGTGCGGATAGCTAGGGCAAAACGCAACGAGGACGAGCAAGGAGCAACGAGTGATTGCTGCAGCGGCCGATGACAGCACTTTGCGTTTGCCGCTTCAAAGCGATCGTTGCGCCGCCTATCCGCTAGCCCAATTTTCACTTTTTGTGGCCCGACGATCATTTACTGCACTATGCAAACCGTACAAGTTTTTTTTTTTGCATCGCAAATATTATAGTGATAGCGGCCACTGCCTAATGACAGTGGATTTGCAATTAGTACTCCATTTTACCGCATTTGATTATGATTTCAGGTGTACACATTTAGATAATTTTTATATTATAGCCTACTTATTCTACTTACAGCAATTATTAGGTTTTCAGTTTAATCGTTTCTATAGGTTTTAAAATGTGTTTTGTAAATTATTATGTTGTGAAAGTTCATACCATTATATTTTATGAGGCCTACAAGTGTTTTAGTAATAAATTCTGCATTTCATATTCGTCTAGCAATAAAATTGCAATAAAGTTTGTTCCAAGAAAAATAGTAATTTTTTGACCTAATTAAATTTTTTGACCTTGGTTGGACACAACTTTTTTTTTTTTTACAAAACTTCCTAATTTGTTTAATATATCACATATATATTATGTAGGCTATATAATAATATTTTGCTTCGAACAAACGGATAAAAAATCGCATTGAAACTAATATTTTTCTTAAGAAAGCCTTTAAATAAACTGTCATACAATTCTACAGTGTATACTTTGCTACTAGCTATACATTAGCATGCAGGCTACATTTTTCAAGCCTATGTATGTAACATCACTAAACATATTCGATTTTCTTTCATGGTTCCACCATGGTTCTGTGTAGCAAAAATTAATGGATCGAAGATAATTCGGAGTTTGATAATGTCATGAACGATGTTAGGTTTCTTTACATGACTGTAGCCTATAGAAATATTTTGATATTGAGTTGAAATTGCCCCTGCGGTTATACTGTATAATGGCACTATTGTAATAAAACACGTACCCATCAAAGTGGCAACTTTTCCAAGACTTCGGTAAATGTCACTGACACAAAGTGCGCAATGAAAAAAGGAATGTATACTATACAAGATTGACAATGTGACAATAAATGAGCCAATAACGCACGCTATCAAGAAATAAAAATCCTATGTACTAACGATTTATTGATTATACCCTGAAACTTAACCGGAACGAAGTAAAACGACGAAGAAATCAAGTGTGGCAACAAAATCTCTTTGGAAATTCTAGTAGTTATAATACCATCAGAAACCGTAAACTCAAATATTCTAAGAATTGGTGAGGTGGAAAAAATACCTTGTCAGTTCAATTTTATATTTATATACCCGCATCATTGGCTTAATAAAAATTTTTTTTTTGCAATTGTGCACAAACCAAGAGGGGTTTAATAGACAATACAAGTAGTGTTAACAATAATGCCATGCTCATTCGCTGTTACTGAAACGCTTGAAAGGAATGTTAGGTATGCAATTAATTAGGTGTTCCACTGTAATGCATTACAGTGCATGGAATCGCTCTATACATACTAGCTTTGCTATTTTATGTGCATTCCTCGGTAAGATACGTATGTATTATACATATTTTATAAAAACTTCCCTTGAAAATACATGCAGTTCCCTTATAAGAAACACATCTGGTCTGGCCGAAATGATATAAACAACCTTATAAGAGCAGTACATATTATGTAGCTGTACGTTCTAGCTAGAATCATGTTCGGAATTTCTTTAGAGATGCATAGGCGTGCTCATTTGCATGCAATAGAATATTACAAATGTATATACTTGGATAACGTAAATGACCTCTATGTATGCATGTAAAACTATAGTTAAAAATAGATAATAAAAAATAACGAATATGATATATTTTAGGATATTTCCTTATAAGAGCATGCATATGAGAGACAAACTGTGAATACCTTGGGATGCCGTTATATGGAGAAAAATAAATGTAAAGAAATATCCAAGAACACATTTAGGAAATAAATAAGAGTGAGCAATATTGCACCTTTTACTGGATGTATACTGTATATATATACCCTAGGCTAACTATAAAATATCATGCCCATGGAAAAAGAAAGCATACATAAACTATGATTCAGAATAATGCTCCTGGGATTGATAGAGATTTATCAATTTTGGTTTTCAAGAAATATATAAGCAGTAATGATTACGGATTGGCAAACACTGGAGGCACAATAATATTTTCCAGTTTATGTATATTTACAAACTTCATGTTGTTAGAGCTTTGTTAGAAATACATAGCTTCCGGTACAACTCACAAATGATGATCGTATAAATAGCGAAATATCATTTAGTGCCCCCTTAAAGTGACAGTTTTTATTTAATTGTTCATTATATCGCGAATTTGGGTTAGTTTTTTTGTAAATTGAAATTTATTTAGTTTTACGTGGGGAGTAACATTTTATTTTTCATTTTAGATTCAACTCTTCCTTTAATAAAAGCGAAAATCAATTATCAATTGCTGGCACCAAATGTTACCACTTTATAATATTTGGTAAACTAGTAAACCTCAAAATCTCATGTTGTTAAGAATGAATTCCCTAGCTATTGGGCAGTAATTGCACATATACTCTTGTCTAGCATCTTCCCCATGCAGTGTGTAATGAGATTCCACGTAAGGGTTCCAAAGGGAGAGAATATAACTTGCAATAAATGGAACAAACGTTCAGTGCCAAATAAATTATGCATATTGATGAAGTGGAATAAGAATGTCCTATTGCACACTTGCTCTCCGTGTCATATACATATAACCATTGATATAACCATGGCTGAATCTGGTACATGCGGAATAATTACATGTAGAACAAGTATTTTCTTCATTATTTTATCATACAATAATCTTGGAACGAATTAGGCTCCTCTAGTGTGCATTTTTCATATGGTGAAGTGCTTTCGCAGAATGAATTAAATTTGTTATTGTGCGATGGTCCGCTATGCTGGGTTTCTGGCAACAACAATCTGATCATATTACTAGCTATACAATTTGCTGAAAACGTATGCAGTAATGATCATATACAGCTAGGAAGTTTCAAGTGCTGCATCGAAGTTTCAAAAATATCAAGGTTGCAACCAATCAATTATTCGCATGCTTAGGTAAGGTAACATTGTTATTATATTTTGCCGAACTGAATCTCGGACTCACATTTGTCACATTCTATTTAGAATTAATTAAGATATGATTGGAAACATATTGTAAAGGTAATGTATACAGCATCAGGACCTTGTTTCACCCTGGAAATACTTAAAATAATCTCAGAGCAAAAACAATTTCAAAGATGAAATTATTTGCTTCGATATATGAATTGTTACAGCTAATCCCCAGAGCAGATATTTCCACTTCAGAGAAACCAAAAACAATCTTCTTGAGCTAGACCGGTTGTGGACACATGATATATAAACAGGGTTTGTTATTGATTGCAGAACAATGAAATGATTTGGAACATGAACCATATGTCTTTGTAGAACAGGTTCACATGCAGGAGAATACAATTTTTCAGAATAGCTATAAGCTGAACTCATGAGCCCAATTTTGTGGAAATTTTAAATTAGTCGATCAAACTGTGTAACAAAAAGTTCAATAAGATTAATAATTGTATATTGTCATTCCCAAGGACAATAAAAGGCAATACAATTTCAAACAACAAAGCAAACCAACGACGTGTTGCTATCAATGCTTTATTTAAACAAATCCTTTACAGCTTACTGGACTGTATATGCATATACATATATATATATATGCATTAATTATAATTACCAAGGATGTTATTTCCATGCAGAGAAATATGTGGGAAACTACATTGGTATTATCTATTCCCTCAGGACTCATTTCTAGGAAAACAGAACACTTGCATAGAAAACATACTGAGAACGCTATTTCATGAGATCAATAATATTGATATAGTGTCTCCTCTTCCACTATCTCAAACCAGGAAATAATAATTATTTTCATAAGCCACAAATAAATGAATAGTTTGAGACCAGATTAATTTGAGATTATAACACATTTTATTATAAAACTATTAATTCGCTATACCCCTTAACTTTCTTCCTGACAAAATATTTGCGAACCATTTCCACATAACCTATTGTTTTACTAATATTTAGTTATAGAAATGGATTGTGTGCATACCAGAATAATTGCTGACATTCATATTAGAGCATATTATAATTGTTGAAATGCACTTTCCTAGATATCAGTGCTTTATATAAAACAAGAATTTCTGATTGAACCACATTCAATAATAACAAAAAAAAATAGAAAAGGAGCTAATCACAGATTCCATAAACCCTGCAATACACAAGAATTGAAATGCCTTGCCATGTGTATAACCTTATATTACTTCCACCAAAGTAATTTCTGTACCCGTCCATTCGGAATCCTATTGAATCCTACAAGAACGATTTTCACCCTGTTTTCTTTTGATAAAAAGAAATTTAATCGAATTATGTTCACCTAAAGATCACTATATACACAATACAATAGTACCATATGTGAATTTCAATTTAGTGTGATCGTACGTACGCATATAAAAAACTGGAAAGATCTCAACAATAATTCAATATAAGCGCCCATATTGACTGCATATGCCATCAATAAAAATATATTGATCCATATGAAGGCAAAAAACGATGGAGCAAGCAATATGCAGCACATAGCACTTGCAGAAATACTGTAAATAAATTAGCATCAATGCCGATGTGCGTCATAGTCAGCGCTAGCTTGTATATCAGCCAACAGCCGACTCATCAACAGTGTGGCAAATGATGATGCATGCACAGCTATCGATACTCTCAAATATCCATTGGATAGTGTGTTTAGTAGAAGGAGAATTGGAAAATTGTCAACCACAGAAAGAGATAAATTGGCTGAGAAAAGGCCCTTGAACTACATACCAGGCAATCGATTTATTTGGCCAACTTAAACATTTGTTTTTCTATTTGACCTTGCTGTATTGCACATGTGCTGAACTATTGATTTCGCCCTATTCAATTCACCAAAATATATGGACGTGTATGAAAATGACAATTAACATATTTTACATATGCTACTCATCACACATTAGGGTTATTACAATTGGTTTAGCAGGAATAATGAAAACCTAGCTATGACGGTTAATTATACAAAAATGTATAGCCTATAGTACCTATATATTACATCAAATTAAGCACAAATTGGTCTAATTTTAATTAGAGTGTTATTTTATTTTCTGCACAAGTGTTGAGTAAATTACACATACTGTATTCACCCATTGTGCATATAATGTTACTTTACACCAGTTGTCTGTTTATTCACCTCCTTTAACTTTATAGTAAATTAATTAAATTTTATATAGGAGTTCAATTTACATATATGCACCATTATTTAATTGTGCACAAATTACTTTGAAATTTTCCATATACATAATGCATTCAAATTTCCCTTGCAATTTATTAGGATCCCGTATATGTACCAAATTTTCAAGCGAAATATGATCCGATTTCCGAACCATAAGATGAGAAAATTGAAAATTTGCAGAATTGCAGCGATTGAATTTTAGTAAATCATTCTATAGGACAGGTTCCAAAATCGATCGGTGCATGACGTAGCGTTGCTATGGAAACTCAACAACCTCATACGATTTTAGAGGTAATGGAGCAGAGCATAGGACGCATGCGCACTACACAGAATTAACACCACCACTGAACCATAATATTAAACAAAAAATGCACAGCTGACCTTTCTTTCCAATTAAGTTTTAGTGTGAATTCTTTAAGGGTAAAATATTGCTTGATTGTCTTGTCACGCAAACTGTGCATAATGCTATTATTAATTGCAGATATGAACTTTGTGTCACACAACTAATAAAAATATAGAACATGTTTAGAAAAATATGCATAGCAAAGTTTTGAAACTAGAAAAATTGATATGCAAATAGTAATTTTATTGTTTTCCACTGTAAAATGTATAGAAGTGAGGATTAAAATGTAACCGAGATTCCACTGTTTATGTCCAGCTAAGCAAAATCATACTTAAAGGAACAATTTAGGAAATCAGGTAGAAATGAATACATTCACAGTTGAAATTTTGGAGTTGATGCATGTTCTTTATGCAAAATGGTTATTCATATATTCCACACGCAAATTTGTGTCGCTCGTTTATTTAATTGCCAAGAGACGTTTATTCACTGGCAATTAAATGCACATATACCCTCAACTTGCAAATTCATGTTGTATTTTGTTTTTTTGAAACGAAAATTAAAGTAAACATGCCTCGACTGGTAATTCACCCGTTCACATGCAGACGAATTGTAGTAAAATATCAGATAGGAAAATTGGCTCATCGAAAGTTACATTATTTTCATTGAAGTCAAATATTAACAGATATATTTTTTTAAAATATCCAATTAAGCTTGTATATTCGTTTCTGAAAATTTCACTTAAATGAAATTAACAAATAATATTTAAAATACGTAGAGGTACTACTAATATCAATATGACCCAACTGCAAGGTACTACTACTAACCTTTTTCCATTATTGAAATCCACAAAGAGTAGTCAAGTATTGTACAACCTAATCCAAGATGTGGTCCACATTATCGTGAAATTATACAGGGTGAACCAAAAGTCTGGGCATTGATTTATGTAAATAAAACGATGGCAATTAGAATAAAAACTATCTCACAGTTGAATAGGAAGTCACATGCGAGGAATCAGAAAATC
>JAQFZQ010003196.1:0-11387 GCA_034696005.1 Glomeris marginata | reverse complement strand
CTTTTGTCCCAGCGGGGGTTACGAGACCTTCACCAATTAAAATTGAGGGGGAACGTCTCGTAACCCCCGTTGGACAAAAGACGACAATAGTGGACCGAGCTAATCCTTTAATTGGAAACCGGAACGTTTACTCCGGCGTGAGTATACCTATAGTGCCAAGCCCTGCCTACATTTGGCCAAGTCTTACCTGCAAGGAAAACTGGGAGGGAAGGGAAAGGATGGCTACAACCAAGATATACTCACGCTGGAGTAAATGGTCGGCTTTCCAATTAAAGGATTAGCTCAGTCCACTATTGTCGTCTATTGTCCTACGGGGTTAAGAGACTTTCACCAATTAAATATTGAGGGGGAACGTGCCGTCTCATAACCCCCGTAGGAAAATAGACGACAATAGTGGACTGAGCTAATCCTTTAATTGGAAAGCCGACCATTTACTCCGGGGTGAGTATATAATGTATTCAAGGTCTCCATAACAACCAGCAAATTTGAGCCACAACCTGCAAGCGGAAAAGGAGGCATTTAGTGCAGATGCATTAGGCCGGGCCCGGACCTTTTTCAGTTATGGATTTTATTGGCAATTTTGGGGCAGTGGATAATTATCTTTGAACAAATTTGTTTGTTGATAAGTGTTCGCTATTCCTATTTCAGAATACAGTTGGAAATGGCCAAGTTCAGGAATGCGTAGCAATAATAATAAAGTCTTATGAGAACCAGAATGGACCCAATAGGCCTCGTTAAGCGTAATTGTCCTTTTTCAGTAGCAACTCCTTTTTCCAAAATGGAGGCCTTAGTTGGGATAAAGCTGCAATCTGATTGGCAGAAAACAGGTTTCTACACTTCGTCCCAACTAAGGACGCCATTTTTAAACGTTTTTTCAGCCAATAGAAGCTTACTGAAAAAGGTCAATTGATTCCCATGGTCCAAATCCAATGGATCCAAAGGTCCTGATACTGTCCAATGGTCGTACTAGAATCCAAACAGTCCAATGGGCCTAATTGAATCCAAACAGCCCAATGGTCCTGATATAATCGAAACAGCATGATGGCCCTAATAGAATCCAAACAGCCAAATGGTCCTAATATAACACAAACAGCCCAATGGTCCTCTTATAATCGAAACAGCCCTATGGGCCTAATATAATCGAAACAGCATAATGGTCCTAATATAATCGAAACAGCATAATGGCCCTAATAGAATCCAAACAGCCAAATGGTCCTAAATATTACAATGAGCCCAATGGTCCTAATCGGATCCGGAAGCAGCAATGCACTGCTGGAAAAAGACCATCACATGATGGATCTATTAACACACCAAATGTGATGGTTCATAAAGGTCCTTCATGCTTTGTGGTCGTTTGAGATGGTAGTATGTGGTGTGGTTTGTGATGAACCATCATGGACCATCACATTTTGTTTGTTATTAGATCCATCATGTGATGGTCTGTTCCAGCAGGTACGTGGTCCTAACAGGTCTGAATGGAATCCAAAGGACTCAATATGGTTGCAATGTTTTCAGTGAGTCCAATGGTCTGAGCCCAATTGTCCTAACTATATCTAATGAACATAGTTCCAATCAGGGCACAATAGCACACAATGGACCTAATAGTTTACAATGTTCCTAATGGTCCTAAAATGGTCCTATTAAGGGACCATTAGGGGACAAAACGAATTTCAATGCCACTGCTGCCCAGCCTTAAAGCACATCTGACAGGGAAGTACAAATTGGACTATGGTCAGTTACTCAAAAGCCGTTTAAACGGCTTTCGCTAGAATTCTAGCGAATCATGGATAGACTAATTGGTGGGCAGTACAAATTTACGCAATGGCAGGGCAAGGGGCAGGGTTGGTCATAGTCCGATTTTCCTGCCCTGTCAGATGTGCTTTAAGTTTTACTCTTGGTTTTACTTGTGAAACCCCAGAAACCCCCCTAAATTGGTGCCTGCTATTTCCTTTCACCCCTGGCAGTATAGCCTCAAAGCAGGGTATTGGGAAAAAAGCAGCTGGCTTCAATTTCTCCCCCTTATGCTCCCTCCGGTTTGCTCTAAACTCCTGGCCTTCTCCGTCTAAATAATTAATAATGAACTGGTTGTGAGTAAATAAAATTTCTCTATACGTCACAGTTATTGATTAAATACAGAAAACTTTAAAATCCAAAAGCATTTGCAAGTAAACCAAAACCATGGTTATCAGAAATAAGTAGCAGTAAATAATGGTGATGCTTACTAAAAATATCACATATTGAAGTTTCGTCCACATTTTACGAATTATGCGGGGTGTGAATATGTATATTTGAATAGCATGATATTAAGGTAATAAGCATGCTTTTAAATTTAATGAATGGTGCATTTATTCAATTAAACGAATGCAACGTAACAATGCACATAACTACCATATTTTAATTTCAAACAATGAATATTGACTCATTATTTATGACAATCACGACTGAATGTGAGATGGCAATCAAGAATGCTGTGACTGCTAACACTTCAGGTAATCTTGTAATTTGTCACAATCATTTCTTACAAAACGTTGATAACTGTAAAGGAACATGGTTGTACATGTGGCTATCGCTCTGGATATTTGGAAAACCAGGGTTGCCTAGTGCAAATACAGTTCACTGTGTAAGGAAATCATTCTCAATTTGATTAAACTGGGAACATTGCCATTTTGTGGTCGTTTGGTTTGACTACATAAGCAAATTATGCGTAGAAGTTGCCCAGACTGAAGAACATATTGAGGATTTGAATAGGATAATTGCTGTGTACAGCACCCACTACTCCACCATACTAGTTGGAAAATTCCCTTCACAAATCGATAAATTCGAAGTATTGATGTTCCACTCAATTATAAATATACCTAACGAAACAATGCACTGGCCAATCAATGTTGCCGCAATGTAATGACTCCACACAATGTAACCGTACTCCATCCACTCTATTTACAGCTCTGGCCTCGGACTGGAATTATAAGACTGGTGACATCCACCCCAAACCCCATTTCCCCCCTCCCCCATTTTGGGTGAAAGTAGATTCGCCGGTGCACTTGTTCAACAGTGAGTATACCTTTACCTAGCTAAAAGGGAGAGGGAAGTGGATGGTATCATATAAAATAACTGTATAGAGTAGCCAGTGTCTCAGACAACAGACATCTGTAACCACGATTGAATTTAAAATGCATCTGACGCAGATAGAATGCAAAAGTAAGTTACGAAAAGGATAAATATGCATGCCACTAATGTTTCTTTTATTTCCTAGTTATATATGCAACTCTACTTCTTATGCCATGCATTGTATCAATACCCTGGAATACGCAACTTGACGGTTATTACTTTAGCATAGATGAAAACTATGGTGAGCAATTATATCAGGTCATCGAACAGGCACTCACTCCTAAACCTTGATATTCAAAATCTAGAATGTGGAATGCTAATTATAGAATATTTGTTGCACTATGCTGGTATGCATATGCACAAGAATCCAGCAGCCATGTTCTTGATCGAACGAATTGGACAGATATGACTGGCCGAATTGTGTGGAATTGAAATTCAATTAGATCCTTAATTGCAGAAATTATAAAAAAACATGGCTGCCGGCAATCAAAATGGCACCACGAATGACCAACTAGACACTTAAAAGGACTAAAGCGCAATGCGAGGTGCGAGACGTGTATTTAACCCTTCCAAAGGCGCGTCAAAAATTTCACAAGAATAGGCGCCAAACATTTATATTCATTTTAAAATAATATAACGCGAGTTTAATTTGTTGTCTTCATTCCTAAAACATGTTCGTTTATGCATGCGACTTTTTAAAATAAAAACACAAATTTAAACCTTTATTATTGATCTATTTTTACTGAAATTGAATGACCCCTCCCGTGGGTTCATCAAAAATCATACAAGAATAGTTGCGTCGGCGCCTCACAGGCGCCAAGCATTTAATATGTATTTTAAAATATAATAACACTAGTTTATTGAAAATAATAATTAGGTTTTGCCAAACTTTAACCATGAATGCATCAGTGATGCAGGCACCAGCAGATTGACCACTAAACATCGATTTTGAATGTTGTTAGGCCTATCTAATCCAGCTAAATCGAAACTGTGCTATCACTAACGATGTGTTTTTGGTTAATTAGAGCTGCATTTCCATTGGAAAATGGTTTCGTTTTCTTCTAGGAGACACATTTGAGGGGTATACAAAAGGAAAACCGTCTAAAAAAAATTATAGCCATACAAATTTTCAGCTTTTCGAACGTTGGCGCCTGAGAGGCACTGACGCGACTATGGAAGGGTTAAATTTGCCCCATGTTTCAAACCTTATATACCTCATTGACTGAACTATGTGCCTGCTTACCTGATATTGAGCCGGACACCATTTTTGTGACGTCAAGGCTCGTGTCATCACACACTCGGGATGTGGACACTTTTGCCAAAACTGTGATTACATAAGCACAGAACGCAGAGTTTTTTCTCGCACTAAGTCATGCGCTTACATGTATTGCTGTAACTGTCATATACATATTGTAATCCTGGTAAACTTGTGACAGCCAAGGCTAGTAGAGAGAAAGGCTAGGAAACTACTGTCACCTGGTTCCGGTTTAGGGGAGGTTACTAAACTGCACATATCTATTGTATGAACAATTTCGTGAAATATTGCAATTGACATTATGCAGGTGATAGATATCCAGTAAAGGAATTTGTTATGCCGACAGTCACACAATTGCAGAACAGTACCGAAGTAAACTCTGAAATTAAATTATCACCAACACGAGTCATAAGAGCGATCGCAGCTTACGTGACACAATGGGGATTGAAATGTCTGTTCATAATAACTGAACCAAGATTTGGCAAGTATTAAATCCTTTATGCTATTTAAAAAATACAAAATACTTTTTAGCACAGTTATCATTTCTATTACTTTTATGCCGCAGAAATGATTGCCAGACAATGGAGGCAGTTCATCTTAAGCAAGGATTACTTTTGGAAAGTAGGATTCGTGTTGTTGGTCAACGATTCGATGGCTGAAAATCTGAAGCCATCCGAATTTGTCCTATATTGCTTTGAAACGGTAACCGCTGTGTTGTTACAATGCAATAAACTAGAGAAGCTGTTCAACCTTTCATCCGTGAGTATGTATAGTAGTAGTAGTATAACCAGTACAGGTAAAGAAATGTAGCCTACATGTGGCACATGCCATGCAATAACTTCAGAAATATTGAAAAACTCAAAAGATGCCCGCAAAACCCTCAACCCTATAATAAATAAACTGCCCGCACCAATGATCTTTTACATTTTGGAACTTTTCTGGCAAAGAATTCCAGAAAGTTTCTTGCATTTAACATGGGGCGTAGAGATAGATTCCAAGTAAAAAGGCTCTCCTATCCCTTAACATCTGCCAACTATGACTGATTTCGACTATACTGTCAGTGATAGCACCTTACACAAATAAAACTACGTTAATAAAAACTGCTGCCCATACTTATTTTTACAAAAACCAGTTTTTCACTATAATATTTGCCTGATTTTTTATTGTTTCATTCAATGTTGTAAATGCATATCACCGCTCTTGATATTGCCAGAACTTCAAAACAAAAATGTGAAATGTTGCTTTTCAAGCATAGGTTTTGATCCATTATGGACACATTAAAAATTTGAAAACGTTCGATTTTATAAATTATTAACATTCTCGTTGCAGCTTTACAATATAATTTATTACAATTTGAAAACTCGTCATAAACATCTGAAAAAATATGGTTTCTGTCTAATTAATGGTCCTCTACAACTTTCTGATTGACACCAACCACCTATCTTCTACAGTTTTCGATTTAGGATTTCAAAAACCTTGAACGTTTTGCTGGAGGTCAAAGGTCATGTGACCATTCGATCTGCCCCACCTTATTACCAATAACAGCCTGTCGATTATATTTTTAATTACCTTCATTTTTTTTACAAAAAAAGAAATCATGCTATGTGGAACACCCTGTATATTTATTTCATGAATACATAATTATATATTACCCCAATGAACTGATGTACCTATATTCTCATAACAAAATTGTATAGTATTGAAGATCTATGGAAAGAAACCACCAAGCATTTGCCATTTCTTGCAATTTTAAATAGAAAGCAGTGTGTTTCTATCAATTTCTATTTGCACGTTGACTTGCTTAATTGATAGTCCCTTCCATCTTTACACAGTACTTTTTGAGGCTATTTGGGGAAAACAGTGAATATTTATCCTTTTGAGGACACTTTCCTACATTGAGAACCCACTGTATTTCTTACTTTTCATGATGTGATCTGTCAAATAATCGAACATACCTCATTTGTGGATGTCATTTTTTAAAAAAATACTTCCAGTTCACTATAACACCTGAAATTTGGCATGTCAACTTTCATGTAGGTAAAGATCATGCACAAATATTTTCAATGGGTGTTTCAACATGACATATGTTGTAGTTCCCTTGTCAGTACATGATCCACACTTTCGTCCGTTATCCCACACTTTCTGCAAGCTTTATCAGTCGTATTTCTCCAGTATTCCGCTCCTCTTACAGCAGATCCTAACCTGAAACCAGCAATTATTCTTTTATCAGAGATATCTAACCAATTATGCCCTATACATATATGCAGCTCTCGTCCACCGTGTTCCTAATGTTTTGTATTACGGATTATTATATCGGATTCCCTTTTCTCTCTGCCCTTCTCTGTATTTCACTGTCAGAAATTCTTAGTAATATTTTCCTATGAGCATCCTCCGCTTTCCTTTCTAATCGACATACCTCTTTCTCACCTCAATTTGCTAGAATTTTTTGTTTTCCCACTCTCTATTTACCCCCTGCCATGTCAGGTTTTTATCCTCGTTTCCACATTAAACAAATCTTCGCCCATCTGTCCTCTCCATTAAATCCTGGAACTCAAATAACTCCATCAGGTCAACCCAACAATGCCCCTTGCGATGCTGACCTATATCGACCTATGGTTTTTAATGGGAAACCATAGGAAAAAGCCCTCAGTGGTTATAGTTATACTGTGAATACTTCGCTATCACTGAAAACATCATTCAATCAAGAGGAAAATTTGGGACGACGGGGGATGCGCTCAAGAGGATGGGTCTGTGGCCGAGAGGTCTTGCTTGTAGAGTGGATGCCCTGGCAACGGAATGCCAGCCAACTGGGGTTCGATTCCTTGGTCGTCCCGATTTTTCCTCTTGATGGAGTGCTGTTTTCAGTGACAGTGAATTATGCACATTATAACCATTAACTTCTGTTCAATCTTTTATGCACGTCCAACTATTTTTTCCCAATCCGACAACCCACTCATTTCTTCTGCCACCATATAATTGAATGAATTTCATTTTAACCCCAGCAACCATTTAATATAGCGAGATCTCTATCCCTCGCATCTTTCCTAGCCCCAAATTTCAACCCCGTACATTAATACTGAATTAACCATGACGCCATGTAATCACATCCTTAATATTTCACCTGGGAACTTTCGTTCCCCAATCCTCCAGATCATCCTCGTGGCAAGCCCTGCTTTTCAGAAACATCTTCTGATGCAAATACTGTCCATTATTCCTTTTACATATGTATCTCAAGTATTTAAATGATTGAACTTTCTCTATTTCCGTCCCATATTCCACCACCACCTCTCATTCTTAGCCCCCCTCTCCATCCTTTTCTAAATACAGTACCATTACTTTTGATTTGTCAACATTTAATACTAACTCTAACCTAATCCTAATCAGATACTTACTTAGTCTTGGTCGTTAATCATGTTTTGCAATTCTCTAGCTGATGTTGCTACAATTACTAAATGATCTGCATATGCTAGCAAATATATTTTGCACGTTACTATTTCCTAATATTCCACCTTCTTGTTTTTTATTTACTATTGATCTAAACCCTCTTTAAATGGGTTATATAGAACTGGGTTTTAAAGGGCACTTCTGCCGCACTCTCCTCTATGCATAATATGACCTAAACTCTGTTGAAAGCCCTCTCTTCCTTTCACCTGATTTACTACATAATCATATATCATTTTTGAACAATTTAATAGCCTGCCCCCAATGCATATTGCATTATAATAGGCTGTTGATAAAATAAAACTGTATTTATAAATTTTGAAAATTATTCAAGTTTTTAGAAAATACTGTATTCGTTATGTGTGCCCTGCTGTGCCAACAAGTATATGATGCTGTATGGAATAAAATGTAAAGGCTTCTAGTTATTTGAGCAATCGTGGAATGGCAGGGTTAATATGCCAGTTTTGTGCACTAATCATAATCCAGTGTTTCATTTTATATCTTATGTGCAAAATAATTCAAAAGTCTGATTATGTTTTGCCTGTTCTTTGCCAGGAAGCGGTTGAAACTCTGTTGAGACACCAGGCTGATGTGAATGCTCGTGACAAGAACTGGCAGACTCCATTGCATGTTGCTGCTGCAAATAACGCCCTACAGTGTGCAGAATTCATAATTCCACTGCTCAATAATCTTAACTTCTCCGACCGTGCAGGACGCACCAGCCTTCATCATGCGGCCTTCAACGGACACTTTGAGGTATGTTCGAATTGATCCTGCCTGAAAGAGGATTGGAAGTGAATTTTGTCGAATGGAATGGAACAGATTTATGAAATCCGATATTGCTATAAAGGCAACTTGTTTCAATGGGAGAAGTGATGCGTGAATCTGGAAAATATGGCACCACCAGCTTTAATATCACAATAGCAGAAACGGTACGAGTTGAGCAATGCTCAGACAGTCTCATAGTCGAAGATACTATAGAGATTTGGCCCCATTGAATGGCGATTCAGGTGTTAAGGTGGAACATAAAAAAGTTTTTTGGCAAACGGGTTTAGGCGCAACCCAAAAGATGGCGCCACCGCCGTGCTATAGTTGTGCATGAGGCCAAATAGCCCCTTGATGAAGCATCTTCGGGAAATCGTGAAAAATCAGGTGTTGCAGCCACAACCCTGCAATCTTTTGTGAATATCTGTGAATAGGTTACCTTCCTTTCGTGGTAAAAATGTTTCTGGTATTTTGCGTAATATCCTTTGCATTTATTAATAAGTAAAATCATCGACATGTGCAGTAAATTTAAAAATACTTATTCAAAAGAAGTTATACAAAACACCAGAAAACTTTTTCCCACAAAAGGAACGTAACCTATTCACAAATATTCACAAAAACTTTCAGGGTTGTGGCTGGAGCGCCTGATTTTTCACGATTTCCCGAAGATGCTTCTTCAATGGGCTATTTGCCTCATGCACCACTATACCACGGCGGTGGCGCCATCTTTTGGGTTGCGCCTAAACCCGTTTTTTGGTAAACTGACACGGTAATATTTACCATCACCGAATTGACTATGCTGAGGCATTACATAGGTTCCATCCAAAGGCATACAATCGGTAAAAACTCCCCAAGGTAAGGGGGGAAAGCTGATTAACCATGAGCTTTCCCCTCCCTTGGGGGTTTTTAACGACTTTTGCTGCTCTTCTAAACTCTGGACAGAGTATAGATAGAGTGTGCAAACGTTTGTATGCCTTTGGATGGAACCTACGTAATGCCTCAGCATAGTCAATTCGGTGATTGTGAGCCACCTCTGCGCGGCTATTGTTCTCACCCTATTCCAAGAAACGCTAATCCTGTAATTACTTGCATCAAATAAAAATAGCGAATCAGATATTCGAGTTGTGCATAAAATTGTAATCGCAATCGCATTTTTATTCTTTAAAATCGGACGTAACCTAACGTGTTGGCGAAGAGCGGTTATGTTTTATTTCAGCTTGGGGGGGCTTCGCCCCACTGAGTAGCGTAAAAAGCTGATAGGAAACGAATCCATCATTTGTACGATTAATAACTTGTTGTTTATCAAATATACCATCTAGATACTAAGTCACCTCTAATTTAGCACAATTTGACGAGTAACGCTTATTAAGGCGGGACTAAGTAGGGTTTTGGCAGCATAGAAAAAAAACCGATTGTCGGATTAAAATAATTTTTTTTTACCGTGATCAGCATAAAATTATAAAGGACCCTACACCAAGAACTTAAAAAAAAAATTAAAAAATTAAAAAAAAAAAACATTTGAAAATGTTGTGTTCAGCAAAAAAATTTGATTCCCAAGTAGTGTCTTAGATCTTTTTATTCTGATTGCAACTAAAAAAAATCGTCACGATCGGACCAACGGTTCTCTTTCTACAGTGCCAAAACTTTTGCAACTTATTCAAAAATGATGGGGTATTTTGCTTGGCTGATAACAGCGCCCTCTAGCGTGATTGCATCCGGTTCTACCACCCCAAACTCACCCACTTGCTCCAGGACACAGAAAAATGCGGTGAAAATGTTTCAATCGCCTTTCTGAGCCAGGCACTTCCATCCTGTGATTTCTATCCGTGGGCTTATGACGTCACAGTGGCTGTTACACCAGCCACTGCCACCCCAACACATACCCGTTTATAGCAAATCAAATGATGAAACAATGAAAACGACCATATTGTTTCATATGAAATATGTCAATTGGTTATGCAACCAGTCATTCCAACCGCAATAAACAAATTTCCAAACCCCTAAGACGCCATCTTGAAAACCAAGATGGCCGCCTCAATATGAAAATCCTCCTATCGGAATGAAATTTCTGTTGGTTATGCAACCAATCATTCCAATCCCAACAAACACATTTCCAAACCCCTGAGACGCCATCTTGAAAACCAAGATGTCTGTGACTATTTATGCCTTTTCCATATTCCGCTACTTTTCATATCTTCATAAGAAAATGTTGTGGTGCTAGCAATCAAGTACTGCTTCAGGCAGGAAACTGCTACTTTATTACACCAAATTTATATCAAAGGTGTGAATAACCTTGCAAATTATCACATTTTTACACATTCATAAAAGGGGTGTTGCCATGCGTATCGAAGCAGTTTTACACATATCGAACTGTATCGAAGCAGTTTTTACATGTATTGATGCAGTTTTTACCTGTATCGAACAGTATGGAAGCAGTTTATACGTGTATCGAAGTAGTTTTGCACATATCGAACTGCATCGAAGCAGTTTTTACATGTATTGATGCAGTTTTTACCTGTATCGAACGGTACAGTTTGAGACTGACAACACACATAAACACAGTTTGATACAAGTAAAAACTGCATCCATACACTTCAATACGCATAACATATGAGTCAATACATTTCAATGCATGTAAAAACTGGATCGATACACTTCAATACACGTAAAAACTAGATCGATGCAGTTCGATACACATAAAAACTAGATCGATACAGTTCGATACACGTAATAACTGCATCAATACAGGTAAACGGTATAAACGGAAGTTCGATACTTTTAATAATTTTTGATGCTTATGATCGCTTGCACACTCCAT
>JAQFZQ010003195.1:0-11388 GCA_034696005.1 Glomeris marginata | reverse complement strand
AAAAAAAATCGTTGCGACCTACCGACCCTATTTTTTTTCCTCATGTTACTGTAACCAAACAATTTTTTTCGTTTGGCCTTAGCAAAATTATGTGCCCCTATTTAAAGTTGTATATATATTTATTTACTTCGGTAAGTACAAAAGGGGTTTAACGTCTTCTTCAACGATTTTCTGGATGTCTTCTGGAGTAGTTGCACTTGCCAGTTTAGCAATTGCAGTTTGCACGTCCAATTTGTAGATTCCGATAACAGCTTTAACTGCAGTGTAGATATCTTTATTTGGCTGGTAGGTCTCGGCATCAAACGTCTTGTGAATCCCTTCATTAATTGTACTGTCAATGGTGTTCACTATCTGGAGGAGCTTTTCTTGTAGTTCATCTCTACTTTCTTTTGTCCATGTGCCACCAGCTTCGGATATCTCGTCGGCAGCTTCATTAAGAACTTTTGCTGCTTCAACAATGCCTTGTAAGACCAACTGCAATGTTCCTGGAGGCACATCTACCACTGGTTTTGCAACTGCATAGTGGTTGCTTATCACAAGCAGGATTCCTGCAAATAGAAATACTTTTGTGGCCGCCATTTAATTTGAGACTTGGTATATAAAAGGTCTGTATCAAAAGTTTTAATATTTATACACTTTTTGAAGGTTATAGCATTTATCTAGCAATTTTGTAATTAAATTTAATAGCGTGCTGTTATTGTCGATTGACAAACGCTTTGGATCTTTACCAATTGAACTACCTTCAATTTTCCTTATTAATTTCTACATTTGTTGCTATGTGCATGGTTGGGGAATATATCTGAACGAGTCAATCGCCATTATTCTTGGCAAACTTCCATACGTATATTTAACATAGATAATTTTCAATATGGGACATGCAACATTCAATTGGCAAGGAAGTTTAAGAAAATGCCGGCATACATTCAAGTTATAAATTTTTCATGGCGTCCAAAATATAGTTTCGCAATGTATGTTATATAGGTACAAGATGTCGTGATATTCATGTTCTGTGTTTGGTGCATAACAAATGAAAACAGACATATTCTGCTGATTGTACATATTTTATTATTATTCATTCTAATATTAATTCCACATGGTAAAATTGTTCAGAACTGCTTTTAAGGTATGACATCAAATCAACGAGGGACATATATTACTGGCTCAACCTCTTCCTTAACGACTTGCTGGATTTCTGATGGAGTCGTAGCTGCTTTCAATTTGTCAATAGCAGCTTGAACGTCTGATTTGTAGAGGTTGATAACGTGTAGAACTAAGTGATAGATAATTTTATTTGGTGGATACGTCTCAGCTTGCAATGTCTTCTGAATGCCATCAATGATCATGGTATCGATTTTGTTCACTATTTGATAGAGCTTCTCAACAAGTTTGTCTCTACTTTCTGTTGTCCAAGGACCAGTTGTTTCTGTTACCACCAATGCTGCATCATTGAGCACATTTGCTGCTTCAACTATAAGGCTATGTGTAAGGTTCCTGGAGGAACATCTACCTTGGGACTTGATGATCCTCGTTGACAGAATAGCAACAACCCGGTAAAAAGTAGCAAATTTCTAGACATCATTTTCAAACTGTGGTGCACCTAACAATTGGACTTATGGCTTTTATACTGTATCCTTTCAGTAATTATTCTACAACTGCCCTCATTATAGGTCAGTTGCGTATTTTAGCAAATAACGATTATGTTATACTATTTGTATTTGCGCACGGCTGTATAATGTAAACCATAGTCTGCTTGGGTCCTTAGTTCAATAGTATTCAATGCAATTTACGATGTTCCAACAATATTAGAAAAGCAATGTTATCTTTGCAGTAACCTAAAGTGTTATGTAAGGATAGCAATTGAAAGAAGCGTAGCTCCAACAAATTGTAGTATTTATTGAACTCTATAACAATACAGAAATATCGTATAAATTCCATAACCATAATTCCCTTTTGAAGACAATGCCAGAACCTCAAGCAGATTTCGTGTATATACGAAGAATTACAAATTATATAATTGAACTAACTAAACCATAAATTCGATTTTCATTGACGTTTCCGTTTTTCATCAGATTCGGGATTCAGGTTCCTGCCTGCAAACTAATCACATTTCAGATTCATCAAGCACCACATAAGTTATGTATGTATATAGAATTAATAGTAGACTACAATTTCAAAATACGTAACTGAAATTCGGTGATGTACTATTTTATTTAATATTGGTGGTTCATAAAATAATGGAGGATTTTTATGGTGAGCGTAATACATACTAGATAACTTAGTTTACAGTTGTTTTCAAAGCTGCAAGTCAATAACGTTATTATAATATTCTAAGTACAATTTGTATCTTGTGTATTTCCCAACTTGAACCTTGAGAATATCATATACTAAGTAAGAACCACGTTAAGTTTGGAATTAAGAAGTCAGATATTGTTTTTGTTTTATCCTATAACACATATTCTCTAGATATTTGCTATACTTGTTAGAATAAACGACATGCATTGTTATATTATTGCAGTTACCTACCTCATCTAGTTTACCAGGGCCATGCGTTTGGCACTATTGATTCCACCTGCAGCACTGGTCAGATCTGCTAACAACTTGATGAAGTTCAATATGATGTTGTTGGGAACAGCCAGGGCACCTTCGATGACGTTGCTTACACCTTGGGTAAGATCTGCAGCAGAACCTTGCAAAGTGGTCGTTACAAACTTGAGAACTTTTTCAGCTGCATTCAGAAGATTTGTGACTACTGATGACAGCACTCCAACAACGTTGTCTGGATTTACAGAAACAACTGCCTCGTTAAACAGACCAGAGAGAGAGTCCAGCAAACTCTTCAGAGCAGTGTACAATGCTGACAAAGGGCCTGCGGCCACCCCGGAACCCACTTGGCCCAGTTGACCTGCACCTCCAGCAATATCATTTTGTAATTCTTTCAATACTTTAACAGCTTGTTGCTGCAGTTCAGGGAGTTTATCTTTAGGGGCTGTCTGCATTTCTTGTACCAACTTGTTCAAAGTGGCATTTGCTGCTTCCAAACTGTCGATCCCTTGACGCAACTTCTCAACAACTTTACTGGTGTCAGCACCATGACAGTTATTTGGCAATATAACTGTTAGGGACAAAATTGATAGGACTACTGTGGTTAGCATTGTTTGAAAGTGAAAATTGTAGTTGGAAGAGCTGCTTGTAAATGCTGCTGCTTGTTTGATGTTTTTAAGTTTGGTGAGTTTCTGTCTGCCAAGTACTGCTTTTATACTATTTCATGGAATTAATTCTGCAAGATATCTGATTGATTTGTTCCACCTGAAATGTGTTTCAGGTGTAATACAGAAGAGAAAAATGGCACGAATGTTTGTTGGAAACAAGGAAACACGTTTTTTTCGCTTGATATACCATTCATTTTGAGATAGCTTGTGCATGGTAGGAGATTTTCAGTAGTTTTTACAGGTGTTACGTATGTATCCCTTCACCAGGAAAAACAAATATGCGTATGATATAGTATTTCCTCCTCGATAAACCAAGTTCATTGATCGTACGACAACTGTCAAGGGTCATTTCAGTCCCACAACACGAAATTTGCAGCACGTGTCAGCTAAAAATCAGAGTGTCAAATACAGTGAAACCTGTGTCTGTTGACCACCCACGGTTCCAAAAATTCCGGTCAACTTTAACAGGTGGTCAACATGCATAGAAGATGAATGCAGGGCATTGTACTATATACTGTGTAATATATACTGCATACATTTTGTTTTTTAATAACAATATTTCTGGATTTGGTTATTGAAACGTACTACATAATCATAAATGTATACAGTAAGTATACATAACATGGTATACAGTGAATTTAAAGTATGTCAATTATTATACTAATTGTAAGCATGAAGTATGCATACAACACAATAAAAATAGAAACAATAAACACAAGATTTCTTGTTAAGTTTTGAGACATTAACTTTAAAAAACATTAAACCATTGTGGAATCAGTACTATTCAGTAGTCAACTTATCAGGTTTCAATACATTACATAGGTAAGTCAGCGTACTATAAAATGTCAATATTCAATTTACGAGATTGGTTATTACGGTCAACAAGTAAGCGTGGTTAATTTGAGATGTTTCACTGTATTACATTTTGTCATAATTATACCGTAAAGAAATCGATACCTACAACATAACCTTTCTGCATGCTCACATATTGTAGTTTCTTATTTCTTAGCATGTTTTTTTTCCGCAGTTATCGTTAATATATGTATAGGTTTAATAAAATAACAAGCCGTGAAAAAACTAAGTTTTTTGGGTACTAAGTTTCACGTACAAGTATATAAACTTAGTAAAAGGCCCCAATTGCGCCTCAATTCGTGCCATTTAAAAAAAATGACCAGCTGTAGCAATAAGAAAATAGTATCTTCCCGACCAGGATCGAACTAGGTACCTTACATATGTGAGTCACAAGTCATAAGCACTACACCACGGATACATTGACGGACGGTACGTTGCATTTGTTGATTTCCAGCCTCATAATTAAATCCGCACCAAACATATGATCATGTTAATACCTTTTTATTTATTAGTTATTAAAATACAATTTTTGGTATAATATAATGACAGCATGTTATAATGCACAAAATGATGTTTGAAGTTTACTGAATGCGTTCGTCTATTAGAATGTTGGCAGAAAACTTAGATCAACCACTAAGGGCTTCACGTTGACAGTAACAGCATCCTGAATTTGTGCGGCAGAAGAAGCAGCATCCAGCTTTTGCTTGGCATCTGTGAATTCTTGTAGGCTCTTAGTAACTGCAGTAATGAATTCTTGAACAGCATCTTGTTGCTTTGGATCTGTGTTTTGACCTAAAACCTTTGGCCCATCTGCAATACACAATTGTAAACCATCGATGATCTTTTGCAGTTGCTGACTGAGACTCTTCTGTTCATCGGCTGTCCACGTTTGATCTTTTATCATTTTGCCTGCAGCGCTTCCGGCAGCAATATTTGCTGTAGATACTGCAACAATATCAGGTATCAAAATTTCAATGCCTTTTGGAAAGAAGTCGTTTTGAGGATCAGCATTCGCAGTGACTGCAAACAAAACAGTTAGAAAAATGACACACAACGACTGCATCTTCGTATCAGGCTGCTAGTGATTTCAAAGTTTGGCTTGTATTTGGAGCTTGTGATTTCATTCACTGAGTTGCATACTATTTATAGCAAAATTTAATTAGTTCATGGAGTGATTTATGTTTGTAACGAAGGTTGAAAGGGAGGATTCGAGGCTAAGCCCGGATTGAAATTGCAGCTATACAAATTGTCCTTCATGTAGTCCAATTACTATTAGTCACACACCCATTAATCAGTATTTGTCATCGCTTTATTGTTGATAGTTTTCGGACGTTTGGTGATGCATAGTATACTGAACGTCGTTATTGTATTGTTTTCATTGATGAGTTCATCACAGTATTTATTTTTCAATACCTTGGAAGCATTGAAAAACCTTGCTAAGCAGTGGGCTAAAATTAATTTTCCACACTGTCGAAATCGTTTGAATGATTTCCCAATTCGTTATTCTCCTTGAGTTCTGTTCGACTCGCAGGCGAACAGAACGTTAGCTGGTCTAGTAGATTCTTTACATCAAAGCAATGAATTAATTGCAATTGGATCTGGACAGGTTAAGGGATTGGGCTCTAAAGCACAGTTTATTTAAGATAGGGACTTGGGAGTTGTCGTAGAAAACACGCTGAAGCCTACTGCACAATGTTTGGCTGCTTGTAAGAAGGGTGACTCGATTTTAGGAATGATCAAGTATAAAAGAGGGTTCAGAAAAGGGCAACTAAACTGATCAGTGGTAGGGGGGTTTGTTATATGATGACCGGCTTGTGAGTGCTTAAATTATTTTCACTGGAACGACGCAGGGTTAGGGGTGAGATTCATGTCTTTAAATTTATTAAAATTAACGCCTCCCCCCTCTTTCATCCCAGGGTCCCACTCCCTCCCCCCCCCCCCTTCGCGTAGTACTTTTTCCAATTGGCTGGGATTAATGATTTTCAGGGAGTAAGACGAGGGGACACTGTTTAAAATTCAAACGTGTTTATCTCAGTAACCGAGCGTGCTGGAGCCCTCAAACTTAGCCAAAAGTATTTAAATTAGTTCTAACTCTAAAAATGTCTATGTATAGAATTGATATGATGCGATCGAAGTTTTGACGATTTTTGCATGTCCGGATATGGAAAAATTGTAAAAAATACAATTTGCTCAGAAATTGATCAAAATTGGTAGGTAGATGCACCAACTCTTGCTGAATTCAAGTACCTCCTTAGTTTTGTCCCAGCTGCCTCAGTTTTCCAGATAATTGAAGTTTTCTGGTCAACTACTTTGTCAATTTTCAAACGCGTTTATCTCAGTAACCGAGCGTGCTTCCTATGTGCATATATTTTTTGCTATTCAGGGTATTTATCTGCTCTTAAACATTTAATATAGTACATTATTTTCTTGTTTCCAGGGAATTTCTGCACTTGAACACCCAACTGGCAGTTAACTTCTCCCTTGACGTGCTGGTGGTTATTTAATAATCTTGTTTTCTATTTATTAGTTCTTCAGTGATGTGTCTGAATACTTTGATTTTGATATGATCATTAATTACGTTGTGTAACTTGTAAAGGTGATGAATAAAATGAAATAACGAGATGAAACGAGAGAAAAATACTTGGTGTTTTATTGAAATAAAGGAGGTGGTCACAAGAGTTACAGGAATCCAGTGGATAGAAAGCAATAAAAAGAGACTGATTTTTTTTTTCAGATGACCTTGCGCTCCTTGCTGTCCGGCAGTTAAAAGTTTGGGCTGGCAGTCGTCCATGGGGCAGCAGAGTGTTGGAAAGGTCAGTCCCACATTGCTTGGTGATCAATTGTCCCAATACCTACAATACATTTTATCACGTTAGGCAAATATTAACGTTGACACAGTGGTGCCATGGGTTTAGTACTTGCCTGTTGACACCATGGTTATGGGTTCGATTCCCACTGCTGCCAGATTTGAGCTGGAAGTAAAATATTTTGTATACACTTTTTTTAGACATTTTTGAACATATAAATCATTGAAAATTTTGACATTTTTCTCAATTTTGCTCATTTTTGATCAATTTTGCTCAATCTGCTCAATCTTTGCTTTCTGCATTTTCTGCGTTTCTGCGGTTTCTGCGTTTCTGCGCATTCGGCATCGGTGCTTTCTGCGCTTGGCAATTTTATAAATTTTTGATTTTTTTAGATATATTAAAACCATGTGCATTTTTTTGAAAGCGCAGAAAGTGCAGACAGAGCAGATAAAGCAGATTGAGAAAAATTGAGTAAAATTGAGTAGAATTGAGAAAAATTGAGTAGAATTGAGAAAAATGTCAAAATTTCCAATAACTTATATTTCCAAAATTTAAAAAAAAATCACAACCAAATATTTTATTTCAGCTCAAATCAGACGCCTGATTTGTATAGACCATAATAAGTTCAGTCCTGACTAGGACGCAAATTTCAATTTCAGCCTCCTAATGTGTGTATTTTAGGGGTTATACACGTTTTTGTGTTCCATGGGTATTTTTTTAGCAATTTTAGAAATTTTGACATTTTTTAGAAATTTTAGAAATTTTGCCATTTTTAGAAATTTTAGAAACATTTAGAAATATTAAAACCATAAAACTAAATAAATAAATAAATAAATAAATAAATAAATAAGTAAATAAATAAATAATTAAGTAAATAAATAAATAAGTAAATAAATAAATAAGTAAACAAATAAATAAATAACTAAATAACTAAATAACTCACTAAGTTACACATAGAGCAGATTGAGTAAAATTGAGAAAAACACGCATATTTACATATATCGAATGTGTATCGAACATGTATTCTTGCATCGCAAATGTATCGAGCGTGTATCGAACGTGTATTCTTCCGTTTACACGGTTTGTTTACACTTATCGATCGTGTATCGAACATGTATTCTTGGTTTTCATGTATCGAATGTGTATTCTTGTATAATCCTGGATAGTAATTCATGCAGGACTATGCAGTTTGAGCAAGATTTGCTTCTGCAGAAATGTTTAGAACTGCACCGTAGATAACTACGTAATCCAATTTGATATAAATCACGCAAACTTTGTCAACATGTAATTCTCATTGTACACTTTAATTCCAGAACAATTCTTATATATTACAAGTGAAAGCAGGATAATATTACTAATTGCTATACCATCATCATTAAATGGGACCATCCATAAACGATGTCACTATTTTTGGAAACATTCAAACATTGCACTCCTGGTGTCACAATTTCACATTGTTGTGATTCCACACTGCTGTTATGCCACAAAATCAAATAAGAACAATACACATATGACTATCAACGTGTATCAAAGCAAATATACAGGTTTTTACATTTCTGACACGCATGTACCTAGTTGTCCCCCAAAATTGACATCGTTAATGGATGTTCCCTTTATTATAATATACACAGATATTTGCGGATCACTGGCCATGCACAAATACAGATCTTCTTTCGATTCAAACCATCACAGAGGTCATGACAAAATTCGTTTTGAAGTCTACATAATGTAACACGTAACGCTATTACAAAATTACTTTTGGCCGCCGGCGCAAGATTTGCGTTAAAATAAAAGTTTTCGCAACTGAAACTCATAAATAACCCAAACACTGCACGACAAAGGCTGATGATGACCGCCGGATCACCAACTTCACGTAGGCAACGTCTGCGAACCGGAGACTTGACCGTTGCCTTTGGAGGCTTCTTCGCCGTCAGACTTGGCCGGGCACTCGAAGTGGACGCAGTGGAATACCTGAAGTACACAGACAACGTATTGGTGTTAAGAATTAATCTCTAATTACGTTTTACGTTTTACACCGACACTGTATTTACCACTGCACAATGTCCACGTACCTCATTTGCAGTATTTTTGGTTCCGGTGATCCGGATGAAGACGACGACCCTTTTGCGAAAGCGCAACGTTTGCCACGACCTGCCCAAAAGTTCCCGGTCAGTTCAAAAAGTACAGACACAACTCATTCTTGCTTAATTAAATAACAAGTTTTATTGGACAAACCTGCAGGCTTCACTCGTCTTATCTATCAACAGATCCCACTTATTGTGATCGTTCGACACTTCGATGTAATAGCTGTAACTTCTGTCATCGCAGTCCCAAAGTAGAAGTCTGATAGGAGAATGAGAATGAGTACGTGGGTTACGTGAAACTCTTCCCGGCGAACTAACCTCATGGAGTCCAGGAGGAAAGGTTGCGCAAGTTGGATCACGATCGATCCGCTGCCGAGTTGATGACAAGTGTAGCCGGAATCCCAGTCGTAGTTCTTCTTGTTGTCTCCGTTGAGGAGGGCGTTTCTGTTCCTGCTCACTCCTTCTATCACGCAAGCGTTGGCAGAAATGGTGGAAACGTAGTCCTTGGGAACTTCACGTAACGTATACATTCGCATCAGTTAACATTCGTTACGTTTGTTCATCACGCTATCACGCAAGTGGCTCATACCAATCTGTGATTACCATTTTCCCTGAATAGTTTTCCATATTTTAGGAATTTTTGGTAGCAAATTCTCCTGTTTTGCCCTGGATTTTAAGCTAAAATCTAAATTCCCTGAGTTTTCCAGGTTCTCCAGGTTTCCCTGAGTGGTATGAACCCTGTTACAGCGTGATGATCGGAGGAAACTTGATGGCGTATACCTACGAAACCCTGTTCCACCTGAAGAGGATGATCCGTGTACATCGCTTCGACGCAAACCAGGTGAAAAACCCGGTTGACCGTGTTATGCGTACCGACGATCCTTATGAACCTGGAATAATGTATAATGCAACTTCAATAATTACAAATGCAATCCATTAAACTTGTGGACAACAAAGCATTATACTCAAACCTGGCAACTCTTGGATCAAAGTACAGATGTTGCCACGACCTGCACAGGTACTTCGCGTGATCGATGATGCGGAACCAATCTTTTCCATCTACCGACACTTCCACGTAGTAAGAGTAGGACCTGCGCAACGATAAAACACATCCAAACATTACTATGCAACTACACATTTTATTTCCATGATGGAAACAAAGATTCCCACTTTACGCACCTCGTGTCTTTGTCCCACAGAAGCAATTTGATGTGATTGAGGATGTAATCAGTACCGAGCTTGATGACGATGCCCTGTCCATTGTTGTCATCAAGAGGATGCCTGGTAAATCCTCTTTCCATGTCGTAGTTTTGCACGTCACCATCCAGTAAAGTTGGTCTCATCTCTCCTTGGATCACCGCGGCATTGTGTTTGTTTGACGCCACGTTTTCCTCCGCAACTGCAAATTTCCACACAATTGTACAGTGAAAATTATGAAGTTGTCATTTTTTTTTATAGTTTTAAAGGTTTTTATATGACAAATTCCATCTAAATAAATACAGTCTATCAAATTATAGGAGAAAACCCACAAACGACTACGTACCAAGACGACCGCGGTACTTGAGGCCCGCGTCGCGTGATCCCAACCGCGCCGCGATCGCGTCCAGTATGTTGTCCGAAGTGACCAGTCCTGTCGGTCTGACCACGTTCAGAAGATCCTCCTGGGTCATCAACGGCAGCCTGATGGCTTGCAAGACTTCCTGGGAATCGCAATCAGGGTTCTGTTTCGTCCAACTCCAAACCGCTTTGAAGAGCTCCACTTCGGTCACGCAGAAAGAGTCGCGGATGATCAGCTCTTTGAGAGCATACTGTAAATAGAAATCAAATGAAGATAGATTGAACGAACGAATGAAGAAGCCCTTGGTGGGTTGTTTTACGTAATCGTTGAAACTTACGGGTGAAAGCGAAAGAAATGATTCTTGGTGGATGATCTCAAGCGCGTGGTTGTCCATGAACATGCTGCATACTTTGACCAGAGAATCCAGTTGGTATAAGTTGGCCATGTCGTAGATGTTGCAAACGTTTCCTGCATTCAGTACTGCTTTCAAGTACTCCGAGATGGCATTTTCCAGTTCGGTAAACACATACTTGTGGGCCATGCTGAGGATTTCCAAAATGGTGTCCTCCTATTGTTGCAAAATGATACATAATATTAATCATTTGGACCTTGATAAATCTTCAAAAAGCAGCTAGATACTCAGTTATAACAAAAGTGGCAATTTCATGATTTTGTCTATTTCACATTTTATCGCGTTTTAGTGTTTGAAAATGAAGTTGTTCCAATCATAATAAAAACTATGCAGTCTTATAGGATTTTCCCTCCTGATCACAAATATCAACTCGGAATCGTCCTAGCTCATCCGGTTTAGGAGATAATCGCGTTTTAAAGTTTGAAAATAAATTTGTTCCAATCATGTTAAAAACCATTCAGTCTTG
>JAQFZQ010003194.1:0-11388 GCA_034696005.1 Glomeris marginata | reverse complement strand
GAAAACCGAGGCAGCTGGGACAAATCTAAGGAGGTATTTGAATTCAGCAAGAGTTGGTGCATCTACCTACCAATTTTCATCAAAAATTTGATCGCCTCATATCAATTCCATACACATTTATAGAGCACACAAGTAACTATGTATATGGTATGTAATTCTTAATCATTGCAGGAAATCTCTTCCATCATTGGAACATACTGTATTATTATACTACATTAATATTTACAGTAACTCAGGGGCAACTTATTGATGCAATTCACTTATACAAACATTGACTAATGAACAGATGAAAATACAATGCAGTACTTACCTAACTGTCCGTGTTCCGGGCAACCGAAAGAGTAAAGCTGCCCTTTTAAGTCAAGGATCATGCTGAATTCGGCTCCGCACGCAATCTTTGTGATAGGACGCCCTTTGAAAGTAATCTGAAAACAGAAAATAATTTATGAGCAATGAGAACCAACAGCCGAATAACCATTACACCGTAAGCACCTTTGATGGCATCAGAACACCTGATGTTTGACTCCCGACACCACATTGTCCAACTTTGTTGTCCCCGAAGCTGTAGACGTGTCCTTTGTCTTCTCACGAAATACCCCAAAGAAACGAAATATCATTACAAAATTGCTTCCAAAATACAGTAGAACTTAAAGGTGAATTGACAGGGTTAAATAAAATTATCCGATCCGAATGAGAAATAACACATAGAATTATACCTTCCTTTTGAACCGCTCCTGAAATTTTGAAGCAATTTGAAGCGGTAGTTAATGCGCAATTAACTTAAGAAATATGACGAACAGTCGGTTCTACATGATTAATGGATCACCGGAAGTAGCGTGTTTTGTGCCAAACGCGGCGATCGCATCTGGCTGAGCGGTTATTCAAGACGTCGGATGAAAACTCTTCACTAATAACGACAACGTTTTGTAAGCCTAATCGGCTGCAAATTCAAATTTTGCAAAACAAAACAGGCCACTGTGACACCAGCGTGGTGACACCGTCCTTCCATGACGCCAGGGCGTCACACTCTTTAACTATACTCATAACTTTTCGTAAAACCCTTTTACAAAATTTTTGTTTTCAACAATCGTTTTATTTGCATCAATTCTATAGAATTGTACACTTTCAAGGGTATGTTACAAAACCATGTCAATTCACCTTTAAGATTACCCGCCATACACTTTGGTTATATTGAAATTGTAAATGTGAATCATGTGTACTATATTTTAAATAATGCAATATAAGAAACCGGGCTATCTCCCACGTTGAAAATATTATACTCCTTACTTTTCAGGATTTCTTAAGTCTTGATATTGTAATTCCTATGAACACATTAAGAATTTTGAAATGATGTATTAAAAATTTCCATGTGTACTATACTAAGGTGCAAGTCAAGGTAATACCAATACATATCTTGGCTAGACGAATGAATGCCGTATCACATTCGCCGATGAACACCTTCCTAACATTCAGTTACTGAACAAGTACCACCTTAAATTACAAGATATGCTATTTTCCAATCACCATTGTCTTTTCTTCACTACTGTTCATATCATTTTGCATGTGGACACATTATCTGGAAGGTCCTCCGTATATAGTAGCAAAAGGCAAAACAGTTGGGGTCTATTTCCTGTAGCGCATTTTACAACAAATAATTAGGTTTGCATTGGTATTACTTTCTGTTGCACCTAACTACATGACAATGAACAATTGTATTGTAGTAATCAATTACTTATAATTTAGGAAAAATGCCCATCCCACAAAGTTTATTTTTTAGACACGACACGCGTTTCGGCTAATTTCATGAGCCATCTTCAGGTGTCAGAACCAAGTTAACAAACAGAGCATGCCGTGGGAATAAAACCCGGGATTCCTTGACCGAAGTCAGAAACTCTACCAACATGCCCATGGCTGCTGTGATCAATCTCTAAACTAATACAAACACCCGGTCCCAAAATGGGCATTTCCTTTGTAACTTGCCTGTCTAAACAAATAACCTCTGTAAACTAATACAAATACCCGGTCCTATGGTTATTAGTTTAGAGAGGTTCTACCGCACCGCCATATTATTGCAACACTGTAAAATAAAATACCTCGACTAACTCACCGGTTAATACTAACGTGTGTCCTCTTCCGCACGCCGCAGCCACCGCGTTGTGTTCGTCGAGAGTTTCGACCAACGTAGGCAAGTCTCTTCTTTTCGCATCACCGTGTCCAAGTTGCCCTTTGTCGTTCCTCCCTGTCGCGACAAAAAAGAAAGGTCGTCGATCACAAAAATCATGCCGGCATCACGGCTAATAATCGGACAGATGTGCACTTGGAAGTCATTATTTTTCACCCCAAGTCATCACTTTTCCGTGTTCGGTGATGATTACGCAGTGGCAGGCCGAGTTGCCAGCTGCGATACTTCTCACTCGTACACCACTCAGGGCTTTCAGTCGATTGGGACCCCAAAGATTCCGCCCACCGGCACCTTTTGCAGCTGGAAGGGAGGCAGACACAAAAATCAATACTATAACGTTATCGATGCGAAGAAATAGAGAATAAAGAAAAAAGGCAGGAGCCTTTTGTTGCACTATATAAAATTCACTTGCCATTTTTGGGCAGTTCCTTTCGGCCGATCAGGTCCCAATTTGTGCCTCCGCAGAAAAGAACGGTGCCGCAATGTTCCGGAGCGGGGATCCTCTGAAATTGAAAACGATTTCATGTAATTGTTTTGTTACGGTAAAACAGCCCGAACGTAATAAATGTCTTCTTTCAATTCTAGTACGCATTTAACCTGATCACCAGTAACAATTATTTTTACGTGCTTACGTGTGTTCGCAACGTATACAGGTATGAAGTAATATCACGGTCAAGATGAAACAACTTAATATTATTAATCCTGCTGGCAGTTTTAAATAACTGTAACAATTCAAATGTAGCAAACAATATGAAATCACTTCCACAAGGTTATTAAAAATAATATACCGGTCCGCGTGGTCCAAATCTTAAAATATAGGAGATTCACCTATCCTAGCCGACCTTCTATCTGGGAATTTCCACAGACATTTTACAGCAACACATACTGTCTTCATCAGGGCGTCTACTAAACTTTTATTTCTAAATTCCAGTATATTTCTAGTATTTTCAAGGATATTTATAACTTTTTTTCCAGGACACAAAATACGTAAAGTTTTAAGATAGTTAGGTAACAAGCCGCATTAATCCCTTAAAAACTAATAAGTGGAATGAAAGCTGTAATTGAATTTCAAGTCTTAAATTGGTATTTTTTCCAAGCAAATCAGAAGAGGAACACAGAAATCAATAAACAAAATTACGTAAAGTGTCAAAAATGATACATTTTACAGGATTTAGAAAAAATTCCAGTTATCAGTAGACACCCTGTACCTAACAAAACCATATTATTAGTTCACCATTAAAACTAATTAACACAATCAGAGCTTCTTCAAATAATAATTGAATACACAACAGACTAAATATTTTTGCACCGTGCACACAACTAAATCCAAATCGTACATAAAAACCGTAAGTTATAAACCGGCATTCTCCGAAGTCCTTCATCCGTAACAGTCACGAATCTTACTGAACCACATTTCAGAACCATCAAACCAACAAAAAACTGGGCACATCCTCTTTCTTGCAACGTTTTTACATTGATATAAAAATCCAACTCGCACGCATTTAAACCCACGGATACGTGAACTTCTTCTACGCGTCACAATCAAACATTGTGATGCGTGCAGAATAAAAAGTACGCGCACACTTTTATCTGTTCCTCCACAAAAGCCCATCGATACTGGGTAACAACACGCTGTGGATACATGCAATATGAACGACTGCAAGTATATACATTTCATTGCACGTATGAAAAATGATTTCTGTCTCGTACGGCTCTTTTTGAGCGGGCTCACAAAAGCCCCTTTCGGATCGATATTTTAGAGTTGCGGAGCACGGCTCTTCGATACACCGTGTCTTTATCCTCTTCTTTTTACGTGACACGGCCCAATTCTCCCGGTAGGATATTGTACCGTGTTCTCTCTAATATACTATACTGTCATCTCCATTTCCTTCTTCGCCTCTACATCCCCAAAAAAGGATCCAATTTGTCCCAGTGGCTGTTACTATACGGCGTACGTAAAAATGCCTCTCCGAATAAAGAGCCAATGAAACCGTTTCCAAGAAAAGCTTCATCGATCAATAACGTCATCTGAAAAGAGAGAGAGAAAGGGGGTAAAAAACCGGGAAACAAAACCAAATTCAACAGCAAATCCCAGGATCGTTTCTTGGGATCAAATGAAATTCAACTCACCTTTTGCAACAACATTACGTATGCTTTTTTGGCCACGGTAATAAATACGTAGAAATCTCTTCCTTTTGGTGTTTTGTTCACATTTTCCTTATTAATTACAGTGTCTGTAAATCTGAAAAAGGTTCTCCAAAAACAAAACGACAAAAAAAGCAGTGCAATAAATCCCAAATTTTGTCTGGAAAAAAATAAAACACGTGAGAAACAAAAAATATATACTCTCTTTCATACATCAGTAATGATTTCAATAACACGTACAGTATTATGTTCAATGTGATAAAGAAATGATGTGATAATGACTATGTGATTACAGTACAGCTGGAAATAAAACAACTGAAAAGCCAGAATGACAAGTAAACACATACAAATATTCATACAAAATATTCATATCTTATCTGATATTAAATACGCAAGACAACATTAAAATTGCAGGAGTAATGCACACAGTTATACCACCTAATATATGAAATATTACACAATAATTACACAACAATATATTTTTAGTGAAATTATAATACATTTGTCTGTTATTAAAAAGCAGGATTTAAAAATGTATTAACCATTCATCCTCCAGTTAATCGGTTGCAAATTAAATCAATCAATCTATGAACACTCTTGCTATCAATCCTATCAATCAACAGAAATGCGTGATAAAGTGGCGCCACCTACCGAACATATTCGGAACTAAAAATTGGTGAAGTTTGGTACAGAAATGACAAATATATGTACTGGTTAACACTAATCGCACCTAAAGTTTATAGTATTACGTATTACCTGGAATTTCCAGAATAAAATTATATGTGAATTATCAATCTGAGCACATTTACTAAATTTATGGCGAAGTTTTAGCAAAATTCAGATTTTGAAAATTAAACTTACGAATTTCTTTTTAGGTTGTTCATCTGCAATGGCTTTTGAGGTATCTGCTGCATCGTCTTCGTCGTAATCGTCACTTCCGCCTTCTGCTTTTTCGCTCTTATTTGTCACACCACTTTCCGTGTTCGAGTTGGTGTCAGTGTCCGTTTGCGGTTTTGGTTTCGTTGTTTGCCGGTCGCCATCATCGTTCTCAACGGCGGCTTTGTTCACCTGACCGTCAACTTGATCGACTTCTTCGTCGTTTCGCTGATATTTCCCGCCCGATTGTTTTTCGTCATCGCTCCGATCTTTCCTTTTGCGTTCAGACATGCCGAAAGAACAGTTTGCGACCGAAAATTACCGCCGATCGCCCTGTCACAGCCGATCCAAAACAAACACGCCGCCGAAGTACACACACCAGCGTTCGCCGTTCGATGTGCGCAGATGACGTCATTCACTCAGGGAGGCCCGCTAATGCCTGGAACAGCCAAAGATAAATATCGCAGCAGTGCTGCCATCTAGCGCACAAAGCCCACACTCATGCAAAAATATGCAAAATACGACCAACTTTTTATCGTTTCGTGCAAAATAAACTTCACCGCGACAGAATTATGAACTGTTAATGATATTCCACATTATACGTGTTGCAAATCCAAGTTTTTCTTACAGCATTTGTTGAACAATTTTACTTTGAGTTTTCATTTTAAATAAAATTCAGGTTTAAATAATTCATTGTAAATAAAATGAGGTTTAGTTTTTACTTTTAATGATTTTTCTTCAATATGTAACCTTTCGACTTCAATTATTTTAGATTGTTAATTTGCGTTAATAATCGTCGTTCATGAATCAATTTTGCACATTGCGCTGTTCCCATTAAAGGGCTACACCCCTCACTATTGGGGGGTGCGGCACAAAAGAATTTCCCCATGACACATTGGACAATTCATCCGTACTTCAATTTATAATGCACTCAATGTTTTTATTTAATTTGGAGTACAAATTGTTATACATACTATCACTCTTGATACTATATATACTTCCAACAGTGTATGATAATGCACATGTACGGATTTACAAAACATAATAAATAAAGGAGAATTATATAAATATTAGACAAATATTTGGAACAGATTTCAAACTTTGACTAGAAAATTTCTTCCATTATAACTGAAGCAAAATCCATAATGTCTTCACACCGAATCATTGCTATCGCACTCAGTTGTTCCGTAACCTGAACAGCATATTAAAATATACTCAACCTTTTTCCTAATAAAAATATTATATCCATGCATTAATTAAAGGGATAAAACCTCTTTAAAATGATGTTGGTATTCCAGGAATGCTGCACAGTCCACAACAGCAGAACCCAACAGGACCAGATCATTTTCCACCGCTGCAAAATCTGAACTTTAATATAAAAATCATATATAAATGTTAGAAATGAGATTATAAATATAAAATTGTTATGTAGATTAATTTGACATATTACCGATCTTGTTTTGTCATTTGATATTTTCCAGTCACCCTGAAAAATAACTGAGAATAAATCCTTCTTTTTTTCAAATGGATAACATCCAATATTTTGATGCACGGATCTTGCAATTTAGAGACATTGAAAGTGGAAATTTTGTACTCTGTAAAATAATAAAAGCCATTTATTAATTACAAGTATATATTATATACTTGCATTTACTCTAAGCAAATAGGGAAAACAATTACAATCCATAATTTTCTATATAGTACAAGATTAGGATTGTTAATAGGTCAACATATGTAGCAATTATACTTTTATTGTCAATTTACAATAATTATTTACAAAAATAAAGCATATTTGAATTTACATTACATCTTTAACTTATTTTTTTAGAAAACAAAAGATGGTTCTATGATCAATATTAACAGGCTATCAATAAAAATGGAGACCTTTGAAAAAAAATGATGTAGAAATTATTGAAAACAGCATTTAATATTTCTTCTGTTCACAAACTTACCCAATATTGCAAGTGCAAGTTCTATAAATGTAAAAGCTGTGTCAACATTGACTTTATAATCAAGAGTTTTCAAAATGCGGATCTCAGAATTGAGGATGATTTGAGGTGAGTAGCAGTTTCCAGCCAATCTCAACATATTACCAACATCTCTTATCCTTACAACCTGCAAATCAAGCAGTCCCAACTAAATTATAATAACATCATATTCAGCTCAAGTGTGTTATAGTGTACCACTAGATGAAAATTATTTACACTTGAAATTGAACTGATTTTGCTTGCAACTTGGATGCAAGACAGCATTCTAAGTATTGCCTGTGTTTCCACCTTTTTCAAAATCTCCATGTAATCTGATTTCCTTTTGCTGGGTTTGGTTGTCTCTACAACATACTGTCGCAGGTCTGCAATATGTTTCGTCATAAACCTGGAAAACATGGTCAAGCTAAAATTATATTGATTATTCATATTTTACATAATTTCATTAAAATATATTATAAAGGTAAACATCAACTTACCTGTCAAATAATTCACAAGTCATGTACTTCACTTCCAATGGCTGACTTAATCGTTCGCAAAACGCGAAAATTAAAGTTGTGGTTGCTTCACATTTAAAGTTCCCCTGTAATTTGGTTCATCGAATCATCGAATACAAGCACAAAATGGTTTTGTGTTTACGAACAAATTATAAAATGTTTCTAAAATATATATATTGCTTCAAATACGTCAAAATGCGAAATATATAGCGAAAACAATTTGAAGACAAACGTACCAAGCGACTGGATGATGACAGGATGAATTTCGTGTTCTTCTCGACAAAAATGGCGACCTGCTGCAATAAAATATCCTGAGACGATCGATGAAAACTTCGCTGAAATTTCATGTTTTCAATGTTCTTGGCAGCCATTAATTCACATTGCAATCACTGCTAACGTTCCCAGTACTGCATACAAGTTCAGTATTCTTAAAATTTACTATTTACACGATGATTATTCGTTATTTACAAGGTATACATTGCACGTAAACTCGTTCAAATTTTTGGGCCGCTCCAGCGCCACAAACATCCGCGGTTGCGCTCACCAGGGAGCGCTGTATAAAGACGTCACGTTAGTCAAGTCACATGATCAAGATTTCGGACCACTAATTACAACTGCAGCGACCCTGGTGGCTATTATTAGAACCGAATCGATACCAGTGTTGCCAATCACCGCACTGAAAATTTCCCTATGACAGTATTTGAAATTGAACAATTAGCAGGCCTTTTAATTATTTCAAATCTGTTTCAACAGGTTTTTCAAAAAGTTTTTCAATACTTTGTTTCGAACTTGTTAAATTGTTTGCATCGAGCGCATCCAGAAGCGTCCCTAAAATGCATTTTTCGCCATCTTTGATTTTCCATCTAAGTAACATTTGTGTGGCTTGTTCTCTGTAATCTCGGTGTCTGTATTGGTCTTGTATGTTTGCAATGGCCATGTCTGAAAGCAGTAGACTTCTGGCTACATCAACCCATGTACTCATATTCAAGAAAGGTGTAATATCTTTAAATTGATGGCTCTCCAGTATCATTTCCCTGTCCACTGTTGTTTCAGTTTTGTTGTCAACCTTTCTTGCAGAAATCTGTCCCTACCAGTAATCGAAATTCATTGAACATACAGACAGATATATCAGAGAATGAAATGCTGTAATTTATTTACACTAAATAGACACATTTTTTCTCATAATAAATGTATATGCATGTCCCCTATAGCAGTTCTGCACAATTGTGCACAAAAGGCCTAAATTTTACACAGCCATTTTGTACACTATCAACTGTACAGGATTAAGTAAATCTTTTTTGCCAAATATTTTCTGCACACAATTTCGTGCGCAAAAAGTACTCAACTTTTCTACACATTTTTCCTGGATAGAAATTCAACTTAATTTGATTAGAATACCTATATTATCAGATTTGAAATTAAAATAAATAGATATTAGGTAAACTGATTATTAATAATCCAAATATTAAAATAGAAGAATTATATGAATTATATAACCACACCCAAAGTGATGCGAGTTGATTATATTGTCTATATTACTGATATTACTGTCTCATTTCTAAGGGCACTCTACCCTTATAATTTAATTATTTTCCCCTATATTCTAGCTAGTATTAAATGATAAGGGAAATATTAAATTAAAGTAATTCACCTGTTTATCCATATTTCTGTGACACTCCCAAAATCTAAACGTGAGTCACTGCCAATCTTGAATCCAAACCAATGTTACAACGATAAATCTATCAATATATTTATATATACTGGTATATATTTATAGGAAATAGTTTATCAATTTTGCTATCTGCAACCAACAGCAAGTCCCATTTGCAAATCGTCCCCGAGTGCTGAGTTGCCAGCGTTGCAAGTAAAAGATGATATCGGTATCATCAACATGGGAAATGTTATTGATAAAGTTGTTTGTTTTAAAATTTCGGGGAACATTTGTATCCACCCTTTTTCAGTTGGAAGCGGAATCAGTTGTTTGCTCTCCCATTTGTTATCAAATAGATTCTATATAATATGAGAGTTCATTATCCCTGCCATGCTTAATAATTTATTAGCAACAATAAAATTATGGCAAGTACAGCGTGTTTGTTGATGTCAACTGCACTCAAGAAACATGACATTACAATGCAGATTTCACTTTGGGAATCAAATTGCCAGATCATAATAGTGATATTTCATTCACTAATGACTGAGTACAACACTTCCTCAGCTGCACGTGTACATACATAATAAATAAAACGAAAATTGTCAATATACAACAACAGCAATTTTACTTTAAACAGTTATACCACTATATATTATAAATATGACCAACTTTTTTTAAACAAACCACTAGAAATGGAATAATATTTGTTGAAACACATACATACAATATTTATAACGGAATATATCTCACCTTTTACGCTAAACAGATATACAGCATAAACTTCCCGCAATAAATTATAATGTACTATTTCATATTGGACCATTTTTTGGGATATATTGAAAAAGGGATAAGTATATATTTAAAAGCAGACTCATAAAGCTTAAATCACAGGTAACAGCTTAAGTGCGTTGCAATTAAGTTTTAATTAAGTTTTAGCTACAGACACAATACACTTAATTGAGATTCCATACTGTTTATAAAGACAGTCTTTTAATATTTGGGTAAATTTTGTTTCTCGGGGGAAAAACTTTACGCATTTGTAACTCGCTGCACTTTGTTCACCCGGCTGCTTTTAAATTCACAATACTTACAAGTTTGACTCGTGGCAAGAACACAATAACCCATTTGAATGCCAGTTCCATATTCAGATGTCTATTGTTTGTAGTTTATAGTTAATTAAGAGCACAATGAAGGACTAGATGTGAACATCTCGAAGCGTACGTTGCACGAAGCTGGTTGCTCCACATTCACAGCGGATTCAATTGCGTAGCGCGGCGAGAAAGCTTGGAACTGTCAAACCTTAGTTATCAGTATTTCCATTGCTTTTTGGGATGGGGATTTAGGGGACAGAGTTTGATAAATGTCGTACCGAATACGGCCGGCAAGAAGGGGGTTGATGGCGTACAACCAGTCATGTACCTCTCTTTGTTCGGGAGTTTGAAGCAAGAAGCCGCGATGTTTAGTGACAACCGAGAAGGTGTTGGGCACCTGTTCATCGCACTTGCATTTCAAAAAGGTTTAACCTGCTGATCCTAATATGTATGAAAAGTGTCACTCACCTTCAGCATCGCTTGCTGGTCAGCGCTGTACTCCACTTGCGCGGTGGCCAGGTTGATGAGGCCGCGCTCCACGGGATCCTTCTCTTCCTTGTAGATGTACACATAAGGCCGGCGTACAACCTGTGAATAGTAAAATATTATTAGTGAAAACAATCTAACTATAACGTAAGTTCCAAGTACCACAATCACATTGCAAATAACTTGACTACATATCAAGACAACACTGGATTGCTTTAGTGAGGACTTAATTGAAACAACTTAGCATTTTCTCAGGGTGTCTACCAAACTTTCATTTCAAAATTCCAGTATATTTACAGTATTTTCAAGGATATTTATAACTTTTTCCCAGGACACAAAATACATAAAGTGAAGGATAGTTACATAGCGCAAACAAGTTTCACTTTGAATGCCTCCACTAAAGTCGAATATCTCCTAAACCGTGATAGCAGTGTCAATTCCGATGACAGATTCGGAATCCTGAGGATTTTTCCTA
>JAQFZQ010003193.1:0-11390 GCA_034696005.1 Glomeris marginata | reverse complement strand
TGTATCTAATTGCATAAGTAAAATTGGTTTTCTGTAGAGGAAGGGTTTACTATTATTGTGCAATATCAAACACTTTTGCAGTTGTGCTCTGAAGCTAGAAAAAAAATAGGATGTTCAAAATTGGCCAACTTACCCCGGTCTCCCCTAAATCTAATTAAATATACAATATTTTCATTTTGTATAATATACTCCAGATCATTTAAAATAAATAAACATTTGATATTATAGTAAATGAAAGGTAAAGTAAAAACATGAAACTAATATTCTGCAAAGTTTAGAAATCTCGTTGTTTTTCTAGAACTTTGTAACTTTGAAAAGACGAACAATCTGTCAGGAGCAACATGGGGTTTTTTTGAAAAAGAGAGAAGTATAGGCCCTATCTGATATATAATGGCAAAGTTATATTGCTCCAACCGAATTTACCATTTAAATTTCGAAACTCGTATATATCAGTTGGGATTGAGGGGAGAAAAATTGGAGCTTCCAGGCGTGGAAAAATGTCAAAAAACGAGGGAAAATAAGGCGGGATTTTGACTTTCATCCCAATTTATGAGAGGCCGGCAGGTTCAAATCCGTCCACGTGCGAAGGGAAGATAGGAGGAAAACCTGGAAAAAGGAGCCTGCAGGTGCCGTTCATAATTCCACATTATCTGACTCATTCACTATTCACTCGCATCAAAATAGCTTCATCAAATGCGAGCCAACTTGCCTACAGAAATGTATACTATACTCTCCCAATAAAATCACACTTTCCAAGTCCTCATTCAATTCCGAGTCGCACTCAAATACACATTCAACAACTTATAATATGTAACATGTGAATATCTATTTTTAGTTTCCAGCAGATACGAGAGAATCATTTCCAAATAGAAATGCAGTTTATTTCCTTTATTTCCAGGTTGAAACAATTTAGTAAAATAAATAAAATATCTAAATTACTGATTTATAAATTAATAACATCTTTAAATCATTGTTATATAAATTAATAACATCTTTAAATCACTATTATATAAATTAGTAACATCTCTATAATGGTAATTTCAGAATTAATAACTGAAGTTAATAATTTAATATAAGAATAAATTTTCTAAATTTATAGTAAATTACTATAGTTCAAACTTCTCATTTATGGTTTCATTAATAACCTGAATATAATAATAATAACTCAATATATTAATACTACATTTGAAAGATCAAAGTTATTGAGCTAGCATAGTTGAGCAAATTTTAATGAATGAATGAAAAGGCAACACTCCGACTGAAACAAATTATTTATGTATAAATGTACTTTCAATTTGAAAGTTGTAGAGTATCAAATTCTAATTAGGAAAACTAAAATTTCTGATTTTTGCTGTGAAGATTATGCTCTTTTCAACAGGATTGATGTCATACATATTGTGCACTGCAGAGAAGCAAAAGGCAAGCTCTGCCCCAAAAAGTGATACTTCACTGCAATGCTTAAAAACGCCAACAAACAATTCTAATCAAATTGCAGATTCTGCACGTAAAAATAAAATTAATATATTTTCCCACTGAACAATCGACGCTCTACAACTTTCATTTTAAAAGTTTTCTTGTATCTTTACTGGATCCAGAGATAAAAATTAAAAACCAACGACCGAGAAATATTCGGGGTTTCGCGTGCAACACAAACTTTCCGTCATTTCTCATACATAGCAACAAATGCAATGCACACAGCCATTACTTTCAAAACTTATTTCATGAAAGGAATAATAAGTTCCCTTCCTGCTTTTGCATTGCTATAATAAAAACAGGCAGATCTCCCCTAACTCCCAACGATTCTCCATTCCGGTTGCGGATTAAAAAGTTGGATTCCACGCGATGCGTGTGTTTACCTCTTTTTCAAAAGATATGGACTCGGGCATTCTGTCTTGGCACTTTAGTAGGATTTTCTCCATCAGAATCGACATTAGAGTCAGATTAGAAGTCAGTATAGCGAGGCAAGGGTGCACCATAATCATGTTGGTGGAAATTGGTCGGGTACGTGCCCTTTGCCGTAATGATTTCTCTTTCTCTCGCCTTTCCCTTCCTTACCTTTAATTGCAACGCCCTTACATGTACTGCTGTTACACATAGCCCCAAACCCTCTACTCGTAACTGTTAGTTAATTCGTCGGACGTCATCCATTTTTTATCTGGATGCAACAACAAGCAAAGATGAAAGAGGGAAAAAATCAACACAACTTGCACATTTTTCCTCATTTTCCGACTGCCTGACTCTGCACTGCTCAGCGCTCTCAACCGACTTCCAGTCATCATTCCCTGATCAATCAATGCCAGGTGATCAATTGCTGTTCAACATCGATCCCATATGTGGTTTACACTTGCACAAGCACAATTTACTACCTCTTCCTTCTCGCAGATAAAAAACAAAACAAAATGGCTACTGAATCAAGGTGATGAACGCTATATGTAATACTTTATCAATCTCCAACACTTTCCTTTTAATCTTTTTCATCTCTTCCATACTCCTAAAATCATATATTAATTAATTAGAATAGTATTAAGAAATTTGGACTGTAATTTCAAACTGAAATTAAAACTGCATGTCCATATAGTATTTTCAAACTCAACTATCAATTTTTTTGTTCAAAAATTCACTATATATTTTTAATATTACTTTAATATTTCTCTGATTTATCACAGGAATCTTGCAAAATTCACTAGAGTTCAGTTTCCTATGTTAACCTGCAATTTGAAATCTTAGGTATGATTGTTTCAATTAATTCCATACTAAATATTATTTTATTTAAAACTATTAGAAGACAAATTAAATCTCATTTCAGAAATGAAAATCATAATCTCTAATCTTTAAGTTATATATCATTCAACGTTAAAAAACAAATTATTAGGCTTATATGTACTCGTTTAAAATTATTATGAACATTTTGAGAAAAAACTTTTTAAAATAAAATTTAAAATTCCAATTTATTTGTTATTAAAATGATAAAATATTGTTATATAAGCTGTTAGATCCAGGTATATTAATATCAGAAGGTGCCACGCTAAGAAAACAATTCTATATTTGAGAATAAATAAGAAAAACAGTGATTTTAGAGCAGATTTGGAAGCGGTGTTATGAGGAGAAGCCACAAGGGGTCGCTTTTGATGGCAGCAAAATTTCTCATTTCCGAAATATTGATTTGCGGAAAAGTGCTTAAATAATCCACGTTTAACAGTTATCGGTGTTCATCTAATACTATTTCCTCATCCTCTGTAATTATGCACCCGAAAAAATGTAATCCATTGCGGATGCAAACAATTTCTGCCCGAATTATATCTTCGCTTCTCAACAATTTCCCCATATCCATCTAAACATTAACTTACTACATTCATGCATATATTATTTCCCCCAAATCATAGCTTACATAACGTTTCATGCAATTTTAATAATGCTTACAAATATAGACATACCGGAATGAATAAATAAACATACTTGTGTAAGTCTAATTTGTGTATTTTTGTAACTACATTTTACACAAAAACTACTTATAATTCCATTGCAGCAAAATTACAATTGCATGCAAATAAATGAATAAGTAATGTAACTATGTTAGAATTCAACTGCTGCGTGAATTCATCTGGAGATTAATTATTCATATTTCATAATAAAAAATGTTAATAAATAAAGAATAAAATAAATCTTGAAAATTTCATTGAAATTAAAAACATGGAAATTAATGCGTTTTCCAAGTGATGATCATGATTAACATCAAGAAGTTTAGTGTAAAAAATAAATGATTTAATAAAAAATAATGAAAAAGGAGTATAAATTAACAATTAAATTAGTAAATAAAAAATAATAAAAAACAAATAAAAATTAAATTAGTAAATAACAAATTATAATTAAATTAGAAAATAACAAATTATAATTAAATTAGAAAATAACCAATAAGTAAATAACCAGAAAATAACCAATAAATAACCAATAAGTAAATAACAAATTATAATAAGTAAATGACTGCATTCAATATTAACACTAAAACAATTATTCTAATCTCATTTTCACAATTATTAAAATCCATATGCAAGTTGAATTGACATAGAACAGTTGTTTAAATCAAAATTCAATCAAAATTAGGTCCGATTATGATGCATTGTGGTCATGCGACTTAGCCATAATCCAAATATCCTTAAAACCATGATTTGGTTTCAATCAAATTGAATGCAACTAATATAATTCAAGAAAAACAGATCCAAAGTTTGTTTTTGGGACATATCAATGTTATTTTTTCTGTACTACATCTGGCATTTCTTGGGGCCATGGTATATATATTATGTTGTTCCCAAGAAATGGTTCGTAATTTCTTGGCTTTCTGACATTTCATCCAACATGGTGCACAACTCATTGATCGGTGGTGGGAGCCATTTCTTTTGCCAGCTTATTTATAGCTTCATTAGTGATTCCAGAAGCGTTTCCCAACGAAGGAAACGAAAACAGGAGGCAGCTTCTTAATAGATGCACCCCTGTCAACCGACCAACCAAACTCCTCCATGCACATAGGCCTACAATACTGAGTGCACACAACCTTACTACAACGTCAATATTCGCAAAATGCATCCCAATGATCTAGCCATTTTCTCCATTTCTTTCTATCCTCAATCTAAACCTAACAACCAGCAAATTTCCATCAGCATCTTCACAGTCCGCGGAGTGAGCAATGATGCCGCGGTCTTGCCGGGACAGGTTGTTACACTTGCAGGCTAATTGCTCATGGAATAAATCCACCCTTAGCCTGGGATGACAAGATTGATGCCCAAGAGGTCACCAATCGACATGCCAATCGAAACAGAATCGCCATTGGGGTCATCATGAGCATTATACTTATTCTGCGAGCAACTCGTCTAAAAGCAAATTCCACATTTCAGTATATAAACCTTGTTGGTGCCACATGTACCACAGGAAGACACTGCTATTCAAATTGCAATTCTATTCAGTTCCACAAAGGGAACAAATTACATCTGTGTCCACCAGATGAACTAGTATTTCCATATTCGACCGCAATGTTTTCACGTAGTAGCCCTACTTCACGAAACTCTAATTTCCTTAATATAGTACTTAAAAATTAGTTAATAAATCGCTTGTATAGTCAATATAACACTAAAAACAAGCATTATATTATTTCACATGACTAATTTGTTCTGTAATGAGAAATAACTGGAAATATGGGGAGCATAACGTAACATTACGCTACGCGGCGTAACGAGAAATGCGGTAAATAATTCCGAAATGTTCCCTTTTATGGGAAGTAAACTTCAACGTGCCCTTTTATACGAGAAATAAGGAGAAATATGTGCTTTTATGGTAAATAACTAGAAATATGCCTCTTTACGAGAAGCAATCCCTTTTATGGGAAATACGCGTGAAATCGTCCCGCGATGAGAAATCATCGGAAACATGCCGTATGTACGAATGTTTCAAATATAGTTGGAAAAATATTTCAAATGATTGCATAATAAACTGAAATATCACAAAATAACTAACTTCAACTACGCACACTGGGAAATCATCCACACATAGGTGGCAGCACCATACAGCCTATACTGCCAATAGTATCAGGGATAAATCAATAGATGTATTGATGAAAACATTTCTAAACTCATATCCCCATACAAATGCAATGCAATATAATAGATTTTCACATGAAAAAATGGTCAAATGCAGTAAATAAATGAAAAATAAAACGTAATTTAAGGAAGATATATAGAAGTGAGTGGTTCTTACCTTGATGTGCTCGGAGCAATTGTAGATTATGGAGCATAATTTGAGGCATCACCATTTGAAGTGTGTCTGCTTTTTGCTTATGCATTGGTGTTTTAAGGTGAAGTTCAAATTCCAACGGTGACATCATCACTTGACAAACATCGCAGGAAACCATCGGATTGTTATATCCCAATGGATCCACCACAAGTGGTTCCGCACTCACCACATTCACTGGTGCCCTGGATGTAAAAACATTAAATCATTTAAAGATGCATTCAAAATATAATTGCAGTTTGCATATAGTAGGCTAAGATGAGAACAAAATGGTTCTAATCTTTTGCCACCAATTCATATGAAACTCAACTGTTTTTTCCATTGCCCCGAAGCGGATTGAGCTAGAAGTTTCTGGTTGAAGGGGTCTTTGGCTTTCTTCTTGTGATTCTTGCCATTGTAATGCTGGGTTGCTTGGCATTCAGAGTTGAAGTTCACATCACAAATGCGGCAATAGACCATTTCGGGTCTATTGTCGTGCATTTGCATTCCCTAAACAAACATAAAAAACACATTATGAATATTGATTCCAAAAAACCTACGAATATCAACAATTTCCCATTAATTACACAAATTTTACTGCATTTTAAACAATTTCTGACATGCATATAAATTTATTCAACAATTGCAGCAATTATTTTTATCCAATTATCAGAAAATTAGTTTCTAGCATAATTTTAAAAACAAATTAATTACTAATGAATATCCCTATTTTCACATTGCTACCTATTTTTTTTTAATGTATAATTATGTACAGCTAACTTAATAAACTTTCATTTCAAAATTCCAGTATATTTCCAGTATTTTCAATTATATTTATAACTTTTTTCCAAAGCACAAAATTACATAAACCACATTAATTTCTTAAAAAACTGTTGAATAAGTGGAATGAGCCATCTAATTTCAAAAGTATCATGCTTAATTGGTATTTTGTTCCAATGACATTAGAATAGGAGCACAGGAATCAATAAACGAAATATGTAAATTGTTAAAAATTATACATTTTCCAGGATTAAAAAAATCCAGTATAATTCCAGGATTTCCAGTATCATTAGACACCAGGTTGTTACATTTTGTGTAAGTATACTCAGTGTAAAGTCAGTTTAAAACTTATTATCATCGTGAATCACATACAATTCATGTATAGTATATTACAACCGGAAAAACATTTGATGTTACAGTTGTTAGCATAGAATCCAGATTAATAATAATAATAAGAAAAAGAAGAATGATATAATATAAACAAAAATACACCTGAACTGCTGCTGCTGCTGGACTCATGGTGAAATTACGCTTTGCGGCTACGTGTGAAATCTGCACAACCCTTGCCTCGAGAAGCCGCCGTTCCTTCTTCTTATGATTTTTCCCTTCATAATGTGCAGCAGCCTGTTGCTTGCCATTTAACTTGGCATCACAAAGTTTACAATACAGCGTGTACAATGTCTCTTGCGACAACTTCTGCGCCGCTTTTACCCCGCCACCGGTCGCGGCAACTCTTTCGATGCCCGCACGGCCCTTGGCCACCGGGTCCGTAACGGCACCTAAAGATTGTCCAGTTGATGAAGATGAAGATAATGATGGAGGTGGCGGTGGAGGCGGAGGAATGGGCAGCAATTGCGTAACATCATCCAGTTTCCTCTTCTTTGGTAAGATTGGTTCAGGACCAAACCCTGGAGGTGGAGGAGGTGTAGGTTCAAAAACCCCAGGTGGTAATGGTAAAAGTGTGCCTGGAATGACAGGCCTCATGAAAAGTGTCTTCTTTGGGACCACACCAGGTGGTGGCGGTGGTGGTGGAGGAGGCGGGGGTGGTTGTAACAAGGTCCCTTGAGGCAAAGCAAATGCAGCTGCGTATGGTCCATAAGCACCGTAATGATCGCCGAATCCTGAAACTGAAAAATGTTGATATAATTTTCAATAAAGCGATAGAAACATTAGAAACCGATGTTAGCAATTTTCTTGCGTGCAATGAATTACTGGCGCAATATCCCGTGACGTCATAATGCTATTCCTACGCACCACGTGACTTGTTATTGCACGCAAGGTAAATCCTACGCAATACAGCGAATCGAACACGCAACTCTATTGCGAGCAGTTTAATCTCGTGCAATTTTATTGCCCGGTTTGTGAGTAAAGGGAACGAATCACGTGACTCGATGTTGCGCGCAAGTTCAATCCCACGCAAGGAAGTTGCGCATGCACTGTAATCGATTTTCAATCGGTTTCTTGTAATCAAAATCAATCGCAAGTGTACCTGCAGGTCTTGCGGACATTTCGGCAAACCCCGAAGAATCGTTTCGCTCGTTGTTATACCGATTTTGCGTTTACGTCGGTGGATTTATTGCAAGAAACTATCCCTACAAGCGCAGTCACCCTTCGCGGCAAATGACTTCAACCAAAATGAAAAGAACGTCACTCGCCACCTGCAAATGATAATAGCAAAACATTCAACCGGTACGGTAAATACGTATTGATCGAAGCACCGATATAACAACGGCCAACGACCGCCAACGACGCGGCCGCGGACAAAGCCGAGGACGCCCAAGGGAGGACGCCGAGGACAAAGCAAAGCTTCGGCGAGCTTCGGTATGGATATGGGTACCGGTACAGTATCGTTTGCATTAGGGCCAGATATGAAATCCAGAGGTCGCTGTAATCAAGGAGTTGCTGTAATCGTGACTTACTATACAAACATGTCGATTTCTAAATCGGCCTCAAAGAGAGTTAATTTCGATCATTTCAAAGAAGCCGATGGTGAAATAACATTCACATTTCCAGGTTCTAAAAGATCTGCCATGGTCCAAGGTAAAATAATAGACGATTATAAAAATAACGTGTAAAACTGCGTGGTGTTGCACCACGCACGCAACTTTTGTGGAATTATTTAAGTTGCACGCAACATTCGACCACGTGACTCGCAGAGATACTATTGCTACGCAACAAAATATTGCACGGCAATGAGTTCAGTGCAATAAAATTGCAAACGAATTAATTTCAAACAATTCAAGATTCACTTTGTTCAGAATCTTTTCTTATAGTCTATATGTTGTAAAATATTACAATTTATGAAATAATGCATAATATTTCAGATTACGAGGATGAGGATGACGAGGCCCCTGATGATGTTTCATTCGAGTCCAGCAACAAATTAGTCAAGCAAATTGAAAAAGGAATAAAAGACCAGATTGAACATGAAGATCAAATAAGAAAAGGGAAAATACGTCAAAGGCATGCATTGTATCTTCAACAAAAACAAGAAAAAGTAAGTTTTTGCAAATATTTTGAGCTAGCAGTAAAACTTGAAATCTAACCTTGTAATATTTGATGTACAGCTGGCTACCATGAATGAAAAACTCCCATCACATGTTCTGAAAGCAGTTGCAGCTGCAAGCAAAAACAAAGAAACCACAAAAGAAATTGTAAAATCTTTACCAGTAGTGAAGCAGAAAAAGATAAAATCTAAAGCGAAAAATACAGCAACAAAGAAAAAGAGTTTGAAGAAAGTTTCAGATGGGGATTACATACCTTTGGAAACAAAGTATATTACCTTGTTAATTAATTGCCATCAATTAATCAATGTAGTGATGTTAGAAATCCTTCTTGACAGGACAACAAAGTTTCACGTCAGACTCGTCGAATCCGAATTGAAAGCGGCTAGTAAAGTGCCAAAAAATCTTTCAAATTTCAGACAAAAGATGCTTGACAGGAATATGAAAAGAGAACCTGGCAAGTATATATTAATAAAAGTGATTATACTGAAGTACAATTTCAAAATCATGTTGAATATTTTTGCAGTGGGAGAATACCTCGCAAAGATGAATGCGAAACGGATTTCCAATGTGCCTCCAACAGCCAAGATTCCTGTAAAGTTACTTGAGAATCTATAGTAAATGTTTACAAAGAATGTAAAATGCAATAAAACTTACTTTTCATTATGTTGGGAGTTGTCTACCACATATTGAAAATATAGTTCCATTACTTCTCCAGGATTTCCATGACCGTTTGCAACGTGGCAAAACTCACAGGAAAACTGCAGAAATTGGCACCGAATTGTATTTCCCACGTGGTATTGCCGTTATTCAATCCACGCTCCACGAGATGTTCAACCATCAGGTCCAAAACAGCCATATAAAATGCGCTTTAACTGTTTATTGCAGAAAAATTGTTGTCCATGCAAATACCCTAGTTACATGATAGTATTTATTGCTCCTACATTCGTGCAAAATACTAATAACAAATTAATTTAGTACTTTTATTGAAATTTTACAAAAATGAACCAAATTGTTACTGGAAATGGAGTTATTTCACCCGAGATTTTTAAAGCAAATTTTGACTAGGTAATTAATGGTTAATTTGTCTGACAAAAACCACACATGGTATTCAAATATTATTAATTAAATGTTCTTAGCTAATCACAGCGTCTCCTGAAAAGCACGCCCACAATTGGGCGGTGCTAAAGTATAAACCTCCCATTCATTGCCTCCTGGTTATTGAATGAATGCTCCCGCGCAACTTTCTTGCCGCGTTTCAATTCGTGCGCAATATTTCGTATATGTTAGCATATACGAAATTGCGCGATATTCGACGCTTAGCAAATATATTGCGCTCGCCTTTTTATTGGTCCTCGAGACTCCTCCCAATCCAGCATGGTAACATATATAAATGGCAGCTGCCCTTCGCTGAAAATTTGATTACTGTATGTACTGTAAATAAGTGAACTGCGAAGATAATGGATGGAAAACCCGCGAGAAAGACGAATTTGGCGCTCATCAATCTTGGTTTCTTTTACACAAACCACAAGATGCGAAGCCCATTTTCAAGTTGTCTATCTATGGAGTTATTTTCCATTTTAAAAGTTCGCGCGTTTTAAAAGTACAGTACGTACGCCATGCGTACGCTTCATCCACGGAGATATGCTGCCTCCGGGCAGCATATTTTTTTTTTTTTTTAAAGCTTATTTCAGATGCAGGACTCCAGGAACGGTTGCCAACGGAAAAGTAAGTAAATTCGGATATTATAAAGTATTAGACGTTGGGTGTGGCCGTTTTGTTGCATCTTGGGTTGCATGTATCTGGTGAAAGATTAGTTTTCAATGAAAGTTGTGTCTAGGCCCTCCTTTGAACCGTTATTATGTGGCCAACACTTATTTAGTCCATTACGAAAATCGCGTTGGGAAGTACCGCGTATTTTAATTTCGTCTGTGAAATTGCAGTTTCATGTCTGGCGGAAGAATCTTGCACGGAAACATTTTGTACGCAATAGTTTGTCACGTGACTCGTAGAAAATATACAGGATTGCGCCGTAAGGTTGCACGACAGGAGTTTTGGCGCAATAATGTTGCGTTTCGCAATACAGACGCATTTCGTCCGAGGCGAGACTTTGACCCATACAGCTCATTGATTTGACCTCGTACCACGTGGTCGCCTTCAATTTCTACATCATTTCAACATTCGTAATCTGGTAATACTTAGAAATACCGAAGTTTATTTATTAAAATACAAGGCAATAATATAGGGGAGACCGGGGATGAATGCACCACTATTTGCTTCACAATTATTTTTAGAAAAACCAAAGCGTTTCAAAGAAATTGCGTATATGGACATTATCTGTTATACATC
>JAQFZQ010003192.1:0-11392 GCA_034696005.1 Glomeris marginata | reverse complement strand
ATTATGGGTAGTGATTCGGAATCCTGAGGACATTTCCAATAAGACTGTGCCGGTTTTATAAAGTGTGGGGTACCCCCGCCCCCTTTTTTTCGCGCCTAAACAATGAATGACAGCTAAACACAATCAAGTTTCACTTTGAATACTTCCACTAAAAGTCGAATATCTAACAAACCGGCTATATGTAAATTATTTCAAAATACTATAGCCAAATCACTATAAGCACCACTATAGGCGGCTATATGGATTTGCTTCCACAAGGGCTTAAATGTACAACCATGATTCAGTATTACAAGTCAAGCTACAGTAAAAATAACCAATGAAAAATTGCCACTCTCAGCAAAGTGAAATATTCGTCCATTTTTGCTCTTCGCGGAAATATTACAGCTACGCAATTTCCTAAACCACACGCATTTATCACATTACCACTCTTGCATATAGTACTAAGTATTTTACATTAAATTACAAAGATGCCAAGAGAAACTTGAACACGGAAAACTTTTGACTAGTGGCGTTCTCTGGCGGTGGCCAGCGTAAATCCTCAGTCGCTGACCTCTAAAAAAACGGCCAGGAATCATCTTTCAGGTGAAAGAAATGTCAAGGAACTTTGTTCTGCGTATCAACATCCATCTACTCGAGGAAAAGACCGAATTTTAACAATAATTATCACACGTTTCAAAAGTTCTTTTCACACGTACATTTGTTTAAATTGGTCCCTTTAATTTGCTTTTTTTCATCGCAGCAAAACGTACATTAACATATAACAGACGTGCTTTAAAATGCTTTTATCTGCTCGACTGCAATCGCCTAATAGCAAAAAACTGGAATTAATCACCGTAAAATATGTAATTTATGTAAATCATCATAGAAGGCGAAGAAAAACCGATTTTGCAAATGGCCGTCGTAAAACTGCGACGTGAAAATAGCGAAACTTCGAAAACTTTCTTAGCTGGAGCGTCGTTATAACAAAAAAAACTAATCGGGAGGTTTTACGTAAAAAATAACTCATTATAAATGCAATCATTGAATTAAGTCGAGTCTCCTTGCAAAAGAAGATAACCGGATTACACAATAATACGGGCAACGGTGACGCCTGGCAGCAATTTTCTGAACTATACCCTTTAAAAATCGATTGTGTCTCTATAGGCTTACATTCCAATGTCTGCATAAATATTCCGCGTTTATTGCTCTGCATTAATATGGATGATGCAACACGTGTTGGGTTTGTTCGATACAAGAAACTTTTTCGATTTAAACTGAAATGAATGAAGTTTTTGTAATGAAAAAAGTTAAGCAAAGCTATACAATTTATTTTATCCCAACACTGAACGTTTCTTTACTTCACCTAAAAAGTTACAAAGGTCAATGCCATTTCAGAACCCTACTTGCAACTAACTTTAAAAGGGTGTGGTCTGTATACAATATTTTTTAGACGCAAAAAACTACTACCTAAAAAAAGAAAAGTGGAAAACTAAACTACTGCACTCAAGCAAATGAAGGAAATTTTTGGAAGTTTCACAAACTTAAGTCGATTAAAACTCACGAAACAACAAAAAACACGTGTTCCGAGGGATTTTGCGAAAATCTGGCACATTTACGACCACTTAGGAATAATAAAGCGAATTTATGCTTCAAAGAACTGCGAGGAAATTGCAAAAACGAATAATAAAACTGTCCGTGCAACTTCCTTGCAACGGTTTCAATCTTTTGCAACACTGTCGTAGGCAATGCATGGGAGAAGTTGCGTCCAATGCTGCGATATGCAACATAAATGCAAGTCATTATAAAAAACAATTTGTGTACAATTTTTATTCCAGCATTAATACCAATATTACCACGATGAACATAGCAACCTGTAAAGCCAATGCAGTGGTGCACTAGATTTTTTCCGAATACCAAAGTTTTATTGAACAAGTGAATAAAAATGGGAAAAAATTGAGGTGCAATTAATTTGACGACCTCGTGACTTTCAGCAATGTTTTCAGGAAGGCAATTTTTCAAGGTCTGCTATGGATCACGTGCTGACAAACGTATATATAAACAAAAATCACTTCCTTTTGGAACGAGCCAAAACTTGTATTTTCCCGGAAATGTCCAGGTAGGCTTATATTTCGAGTTTACAGGTAGGCGGAATTTTTTTAAATATTGTCACCTGTGTGTAGTAGGAAACACGGTTCAAATTGTGTGCGAATAATAATTGTTCCACATCCGGCAAATAATAACTAGAACATTGAACTTTTATCCATTTTATCCATGCATTCAATCAAATAACGAAGTTCGATTTTATCGATGCGAACTTTCTAATGTATCGCATGACGTCATCACTGTATTTAAATGTCTCCAAACTGAACACACAAGAGTTCCGTTTCGCCAATAGTCAACAAAATACTTGTCCAATTGTGTACATATCGATCGATACGGGTCACGTGACAACCAAGATACCCACCCCCTCAAAAAACTCCTTCCACCCCAACAAAATCTTTCCTCTTTCAACTTTTTTGTTGCCACATAAAGAAAAATCATGGAAACCAATTCACAATTTATAACGTTCAAAGAAGCAATATTTCAAATATTTCACAAGAAGGTAAAGTTTTTTTGGGAGGAAAGAATACGATAAAAACTTCAAAATTTATGGTATATTAAGGCCGCTTGAGTAACTTCTTACCATGATTTATCCATAATTCGTCAATGCATTTAGCGTTATAAAAAAGTTGACATCAGATAAGCCTAACTCCTGGTAGATATCGATAAACAATTAATCAGTGGGGCTAAAAAAATCCTTTCAAAGTGGGTAATTCATCTGAATATACCTATATGTATATACACTGCTCTTTGTAACCATGAGCCACATATTTTTTTATTGCATAAAATAACTTCAAGAAAAAAATTCAAGCATGTGTCCGAGTTTTTAAGGTAGGCTATAGTTATTCCAAACCGGTTTTTTAGAGAATGAATTACAAAAAGAAAATCTCGAGGTACACATACAAAACGCCTCTCTAAAACATGTTTTGTTACTATGCAGGATAAAAAGGAACAGCAGGTAAAAAATATATTAAAAAACATACGGTGTAAATATTATTGGCAAGTGTATCAAAGTAGGCCTATTTCATACTTTATTCTCTCGCACACAATTCGTGTTTCATCATATCCACATCATGGTAACAAATGTAACATATGTTTATTCAAAATACAACGTTTCAACTTGTTACAATCACCAGAAATGTGAATATATTATGCTGCAAACATTTATATAATGCCATAATAATTAGGCAAATAGGTAATTATTCTGTTATATAATTACAAAACTATAGGCTAATATAAATATTTGAAAATTATTTAGTTAAAGCTTTAATTATTATTGAACTATTCTTTGCTTTTTAATTATTTATTGTTATTTCAGCTTTATTTAAATGTAGTTTATTTAATTACATGCTAATTATTTAATTATTTAGTAATAAATATATAGTTATTATTTGTAGTTTTTAAACTGATATTTTAAATAATTTTTAAAGAGAAAAAAAAATATTATTTCTTTGTATTTGTTCCATTTGTTTCTTGGGTCGATAGTTTTGCCGTCTTTTTTTATAGCATCCCCTGCATATTTTTCTGAATTAATGTTTTGCAATCTCAGCCTTACCACAGATCAATAAGGCATGACACTTGTCGCATCTTAGTTTTACTACATTTAGTACACATTTATATAGCAGTAGCTATAATAGGTCATTCAATATCCATTCATCGATTTCCTTGCAGTTAGTTTTTTCCCCCATTTTCCCAAGTGTCCAAATTTCAAATTTGAGGGGGGACATTTGTCATTTTAGGTAATTGCACCCTAAAGTTGTCAGTGGTGTTTCAAAAACCGCTCTCACCGTCACTGAACTTTTCCACCCAATGTAATTTGTTACAAATTATAGGTCCCAATTTGCACATTCAATCGATTTATTACACAACCCCTTCAAAAAGAATCCATTCATTTCAACCACAGCTTTTAAATTCCCTCTTGCTCAATTTATTACAACATTCAAAAAATAACAAATCGAATTAAATAGTATGTATACTACACACATATGTTAACTTGTTTCTCAAAATTAGTTTTACATGAACTTTCAATCCCTTTTTAATGAATAATTTAAATATTGCAACTAAATTACCGTACAAAATGTTCAAAGATGTTTAAATTTATAAAATAAAGTTTTCCAAAATAATTAAAAAGTTACATGTGAAACAAATAATTTGTTGAGAGGGACTGAACATGATTATGATAAATAAATCAAGTAACCCTTGTAATTTATAACTTATTTGTATGCAAAATACATTAAGTCACTTTCCACAAAAACATCAAAGCAATTGTCACTTTTCATAGCTTTTATATTATTTAAGTTGAGATTACTGTCAATAATTTTCACAGCAGAACACCTAAAGCGGAATTCATCGAAGTGGAAATCAATAATAACGTTCTGTGCCCTCAATGTGTATCTCTATACAGTTATATTGTATACCCAGAGGGGGTCATGACGTCATAATAAAATATGGGAGCCATCATGGCAGGAAACATCAATAAAATCCATCACATTGCAAGTTGCCACCTCATTTAAGATAGTCCCCGTCTTTATTAACCATCAATTCGGCTATAACAATAAACCAAAAACATACATTGCAAGCATAATCACATTTTTGTAACTTAATTTTCCTTTGCTTAACTAAGCTAAACTATGTGAATTACAATTTATAAACTTTTTATTGCACCATATAGATAATATATTCAGCTTATTTTCTACACATGGAAAGCAATTGAAGAAACATTTTAGTGCATATTTTCGCCACCAGGGTAAAATGCATGATAAATATGGCTCTGCTATTTAAAACTAGGTAACTAAACTATATAATGTTCTGTAAGTAGAATTGTTACTGGAATTCCTTCATTTGCAGAAGTCTTGTATTAAATCCAAGTATAGTACATGGTTACTTTTTAATGACCCCTATAGATGTAATGATTGTTTTACGAGGATTTGTATATAAGCCTAAGGTTTTCCACTGGGGATTTATCACGTGTCACTTAGTGAAAACACACTTCATGGGACTATTGATTTTTGGGGGGAAAAGGGAATGGGTCTCATTCACACAATGTATTCCTTCTACACTGACAGCATTTTGGCCTATATTACCCCAGTCCTATTATATATCTTGATTTGTACACTGGTTTTTGTTTGGGGAGCCAGTTTTTTCTTCCATGGAAGAGGAACCTAGCTATAAGAGTGAAATATGGCGGCTGACACAAGTAAACAAGACTATTGCTTTCTGTTTTCTTTTTGTACAACTGTCAGTGAATAAATGAAGAAACTACATCAGTAACTGTGTCACGTTACCAATGAAAAACGGAGGAAAAACTTGCAAAAATCAGGTTTCATTTTCAAAGGTGCTCTTATGGGAAAAGGATAATTAGGGTTGCCTGTTATAGTACACGGAAGTCCGACCTCAATATTGCATTTTATACCATGTTTTATACCCACCCAAGTGTTCAAAATTAAAATATTTCAGCTTCAAATGCATAATCAATTTTTTTGAACTGACACTTTTAAAGTTACATATTCAAAATTCACCCAAGTTATACAAAAGCTAAATGCATTTATTGATCTGCATTTGAATAATATAACCTTTAAAGGTTTTCTACATGTAGAAACATTAGTACCAATGAAACTGGTGAAAACGAAATTCTTGTTTAAACTGTTGAAATAAAATATTTTTAAGCATTTAAATTATCAAATTATGTTGTCTTCAGCTTTAACATAACTTCAAATAACGCTCATAACTTTTTTAATAACTTTTTTACAAATTGCAAAATCGATTCTGTTCTCACAAATTGATATTGTAGTATTTTTTCCATGTATAGTTAAATTTTCAGGTTTACCCTTTAAAATAAAAATCAGTTCACCTTTGAAGGTTTGTCACGTGCTGAAGAAACGACATGGGGGATCAAAATGGCAGAATTGGAGAAGTCATAACTTCATTTTTATTGCAGATCCCTCTCGCTTCCAATTCCCACATCTTTTTGACCACCATCTTCAAAATCCCCTTTACCAAGATGGCGGCCAGCGAGATCTCTCAATTCTCAATTCCCAAACATTGAAAAATCTCACGTGGGAGCTTTTCTACTATTTTGTCACAAGTGCTTCTATACTGAAATTCTTTTTGACGGTTGCCTGCAATGAGTGTCCCAACGGTATGGTCCACATATATTTGCCAATGTCTTCACTTTGCTGCATCTATCGAAGAGGCAACAGAGCGAAACTTCTTTACCGGCCAAGCGTGTCTCAAAAAGTAAGAAGACTTAGTAGTGCAGGAAACATGGCAGAGTTGAGCACGTGTGTTCAATGGCCATGCATGACAAAATAGCAGCACATTTGCTTTTCTTTAAGTCTGTCCAATTACATTCTCTATAATAAATACAGTGCAAAAGTATTGTGACCAAATAACCAGCAATGAGGACACGAGTAAACCACAGGCTAACAAAATACATGGGAGATATAATAATTTTAAAACCCAATTAAGACATGATTTTTGAAGTATATGCATGTGGCACCAACAGATTTCAGGGGAGCATTTCAAAGAAACATGGCAATTAAGTAATGTTAAAGGTGAACTGACAGGGTTTTGTAGCACCCCGTGTTATTCGGACTGTAGAAAGAATGATTAAAATTAAAACTATGAGTTCATTTCTTTTTTTTAGATTTATTAAAAGCGTTTTAACAGATTGAAATTAGTGTGTTGTTCATGCATAGGAAATTTCAGAGAAATCGGTTGCAATAAATTTACCCTGCCAGTTCACCTTTAATGTGTCCATATTGTAAGTGATTTATGAAGGAAATGTAGTTCTACTTTTAGACACTAGGTGGAAATTAATATAGCGCTGCTACATGCAAGAATGTTATTTTCAGATAACATACTTATGTTTATTTGGAATAAATAAGAAAAAGGGTCTCACTTTTATACATGCAGGTTAAATTTATCAAATTGGATGAAATGGTAGTCAACAGCTCCATAATTTCCTTGTGCATTTACCCCTAGTGGTGATAATTTACATACTATACATTTACAGGTAATATTTCGACAAACAAATGAAATGAAAGAAATATGAATGAGAAGAGAACAAGATTGCATGGATAAACATTTGGCAAGAAATTTCAAATGGTATGTTGCCTTTTTCACAAAAGTAACATATTACTATGAACGTTACGTTGAACAAAATGAAACTGGATTCATTAAAACCATGCACACATCTTTTTATACTTTACTTTTTTATTAAACGTCACAAGAATCTTTTCGAGCATGAAAATGGCGAAAATAACTATTTACATAACTTTCTTTCAAAATTGCCATGTTTTCATTAATATGCCACGAAACACTGTGGAAAGTATTTTACAAAATTTTCAATAGCATTACAACTTTTTATAATTTGATTTATTACACACAAGTATTGGTGTCGGTACGTCAGTATTAAATTCTCCCTGTAAGAATGTACAATTTGTATTTGCAAAAATTTATGGCAATTTTGCTAATTTTAGGAAATATAGACTTTGACTGCTAAAATTAGTTTCAGTTTTTATGGATTTTCTATAAAAATCTAACTTTTTTTATCCACCTTAATTCTATGTGTAGTAGCATACAAGTCAAATATGGAATATGAAGCTTATCCTTAGTCACTGTTCATAATGCACACTCATCATATAGAGACATGATGACTAACATTTTCCTCGACCTGTTAGCCGAAATTGCAACAACAATCAAGTTTGTAAAATCATCCCTTTTTCTTTCTTCCCAGGTTGGTCACGTTTTCCACACACTATGGCCTACCTAAAACCTTATTATATTGGAGTAGGCCTCGGTGTAGTCATTGGTGTACCCAACAGCATCGACCCAATTATTCAAAAAACATGGGGCAATCTCGAAATTGGCTTTTAATAATAATCTCCCCCTCCTCCCAATTTAACGATGGAAACCTTCTATTAGAGAAAATACTTAAAAAAGGAGAAAATAGGTGGTGAAACTGGTGAAACGACATCATTACCGACTTTTAAAATGCACAATCTTCAACATTAAAGTTGATGACTTCCCATGTTCAGGATACTGTTTCCATATGTTACAAATATGGGAATTACCTAATATGTCAAAATGCCAGTTATTTAAACATTCTAATGTGTAATCAACTTACAAATACTTTTGGAAATAATTATTTTGCCCATGATCAACCAGCATAGGGTGGCCATTCCAATTTGAAACTAAGTATGAAATTTACATTCAGCTCACATTTCTAAGCCCATCATTTCCTTATTGGCAACATAAGAACAAACAAACATACAGCACAATACTATACATCATTTCGTGCACATCGTATTTTTTGCAGGGGGACGTAGAGAGAGCAATTCGCATTGGCCGCAAGCAACGACCTTGACAAAAATGGTAAATAAGCTCGTACCAGGCACCACCACCACAAAGTAGGCTTAACAACTACACACAAGTAGTCGTCCTTTGTCGAGACCGGAATGTTTAATCATGAAAACAACATGTCTGCATCGGATCCGTGTCAAAATTATACGAAACCGCCACCGTGAAATATCGCAAAATCGAGCATCATGAGCAAAAGTCGAACGTTTTCACGGAATAAATTTCATGAAACGAGAACGGAGTCCATTGCAAGCGCCATCTTGCGGAAGGTGACATCATTATTACGCCCCATTTCAAATTCCCAGCAATATTTTCTCCGTCTCAAATCAAAATACGTGACGCATATATTTTTATTTATATCAGTAAACAGTCACGCCCACAGTAAAAAGTAACATCGGGGTAATCTAATAACAACGTCCATAAATCTTAATCTTCCATAACCTACAGTTTTTACTGCAGAGTTCCCCATAAAAACTGCTAAGTTGCATCGGAATTAGTTTTCCTAACAAGTTATATCATCATAAATGCAGACATTTGTAACTTGACAACACTTTATTTATTTATTATTTATCTTTCTTTAGATAACATTCATAGGAACAACTAGCTGTTTCGTGCAACTTTCTTGCAGCAGTCGCCGCTCACCGCAATATTGCCATAGACAATACATGCAGAAGTTGCGTGCAATTTCGCGGTTCGCAACAAACTTGCAAATGTGGATTAAACTAGTGAAACAAGATTTCCGTACAGCAGGTGCACCATACCGTAGGATATTAAACCAAAATACGTATAAAAACAGCTTTTTGGATTGTTTAATGATTCTGTTTGAGGGTAGCTTACAAATTACGCAATAAATCTGGGTAAAGGAACCTTCAATTTGGCATGATAAACCGCAAAAGGCTTGCAGAAACGTCCGCAACATTTTGCCAGCAGCTGCATCGCATAAATATCTGCGCAATTTATCACGTCCATTAATAAATATATAACATGGGTTTCTTCCAGAAATCGTTCCATACTTCAAATAGAAGGGGGGCATGTGCAGAATGCGAATCACACTATATATGTAGTGGAATCTTGGTGGAATAGAGGAAAAGTTAAGTGAAATTTTTGGTGCGAGAAATTCGAGACAAGAATCCGAATAAGGTGTAAGAAATCTTGTATCAGTCTGGTAAATCACACATTTTTTTTTTTACTTTTACCCCCACAAATCACATCCCCAATTTCAGACACGATTCCCTAAATTGCACAATTCACTACACCTAATATATACAACTAAGCCTTTAGGTACATTATTTTTTATCCTTATAATACACTGCATTTTATATATTCAATAAAGAACAATTTGTTGCCATCAAACATCATTTATGAGTTACACCCTCTATGGGTAAAACGCCCATTGTTATATTATAGCAAGATAACACCGTAATTTACGCGATTAGGGCGTTAACCCGATTCCTCGAATAAACGCCGCCTCAAAAATCATACCCATACATTTAATACACGAAAAAGGTTCCTCGTTAATGTTTTTACAATTTGAAGAAAAATGTCAACTGAGACGACAATGTCAAATTTACTTATTATCCATTTCTTTCCGCAAATTTTGTCACTGAATAGCATCATCGTGCAACTTTCTTGCAGCAGTCCAGATTTCACGCAACACTGCCGTAGCCAATGCATGGAGAATGTTGCGAGCAATATTTGCGTTTGCAACACTATTGCAATTTACGTTGAAACTGGACTGGTATTTGTAGAAGATGCATCAATTACGTTCCACATTGTAGATTAATAACTCCCCTATTGTATATTACTGGATATTACTCCAAATTAAAGTGGCACGTGACAAAATGGCCGATATTTCTTTAAGTAATATGCGGTAATAAAAGGGAAACAGTGTTGCCGGAAGTCATATAAACCAGACCCTTTTGATGTTATCAACACCACAAACATCCAACATTATTATTGACATTGTATTCCTTTAAACCCACTTGAGAAATTTGCAGAGATTATTTATCCAGTATTATGTTCTTAGATTATACAATAATTTATTTTGTCCAGTTTCAAATATTATATTTATAAAATTGTAATTAAAACGATTTCCAATGCATTATTTATCTAGAATGGCCCCATAGTAAATTATGCAAACTCTGTATCCACAGTACGAAAATCAAATCACCTACAAATTGCACTAATTAACATTCACCATGCTATAATTACGTGCCTCACATAAAAGTAAAATACACTCTGGGGCAACTTAATGAGAATATTGTGTTAATAAATAAATACTCCTAAGTGATTGTTTTATGTTGCATTACACCTCTTGGTATAACCTTCCTAATTGAATTCATATTACAATAGACATTTTACTTCCAACTTTAAGGACTTGGAAGGGGAAATTCCTTCCCAAAGTATATGTATGTGCTATGTAAAAGCCAGCAGTTCATTCAATTTTTTCAATGTTACATTGGGATATGGTGTCAACAGTTACTGCACATTATGGAATAAAGTACCCATCTGAGACTGTCACGTGAGGGGAGTCCCTCCAGTACCAGTGACAAACGAGTAACACTTTGGTAACCACGTGACCACCATTCAAATCGATCGCCGCCATCTTGAAATGTCACAACCACTTCTCTCTTTCTGTAGCATCTTGTTACCTCTTTTCTGGCTCTTTAAATGCTGTCCACATAAGGACATATTACTTTTTTTTACACCCAAGTGCCCTAGTACCCTTGTTATATGAATTTGGTAATAGTTATTGGCTAAAAAACTATTAGAAATACATAAATTTAGTTTACAAGATGCCCCAAATGTAGCCATTAACTAATCCCAATCAGTGTAAAAGATACACGGTATGTAATTGCAAATAGGCCTAATTATGTAGTAGGGGAGACCGGGGTTAGTTGGCTCAGGGGCACGTTGGTCTTTTCGCGTTTAAAAATCGACAACAGGGGGCAGC